>JAAGAY010004625.1:0-14764 GCA_011801015.1 Ardeotis arabs
GGAACAGGTTGCCCAGAGAGGTGGTGGATGCCCCATCCCTGGAAACATTCAAGGCCAGGCTGGATGGGGCTCTGAGCAACCTGATCTAGTGGGGGATGTCCCTGCTCCTTGCAGGGGGGTTGGACTAGATGACCTTTGAAGGTCCCTTCCAACCCTAACCATTCTATGATTCTATGATTCTATTCAAGAAATTTGCTCTTTTTGTTTAGTGCAAATTGAATATTACAAAATCACAAAGGTACCAGTCTTTAAAATTTTACATCCATACTTTACTTCAGGCTGAGTTTTTACCTTATCAGTCACATATAATTTACCACGGCATCTGCAATTCTGTGTTGCTTAACTGATTTTTATGAGGTTGAGGATGAGGAGGATTTTGCTCACTCTTTGGGTGATATTCTGCTGCGTTTCTCTGTAAATAAAATGATTGGGTTTTTTCTGTCAGAACTACTCTTACTGTAAAATGCAGGTAGAATAGGAGACCACAAATAAGTAATAGACAGAAGAGTATCTCAGGTAGACTTTAAAGAAGACTTTGTTTAATACACCCATTTTTGGCTAAATGAAACTGGCAATAAAATTGTAAAGTGCTCTCCTGCAGAGAAATGAAGCAAATGTAGCATCTCACGAAATAACACAGAAGAACTTCATGGTCTACTTATTGTCCGTACACATTTACTGGGTGCTGGAACTGAAAGTACTTTCATTTTCTTGTTCATCATTCAGACATGCACAGAAATGGGTTTGCACCTCCTTTTCAAAAGAAAAGAAATTAAGAAGAGCTATGATTTCTTAGATGAGATGTAGCACTTTTCCAGTACAGTCATGTAGGTTTTGGGAACATAGCTAGTACCACCGTCCCTCAATATATTTGGTTAGAACCTCTGCACTACACCGGGTGAAACTCATAGCTCCAGTTCCTGTACAGTATAGTGCAGACATATAGTTAATGTCTTACTCATGTAATCTTTTGGGGCAACTTGTTTTCCAACGACGACAGCACTGAACCAGTGGATCTTATTTAAAGAGTAATTTTGCGGATCTGTGGAATACGACATGTCCATTATCCTCAGAGAGATCAGCTTTGAGACCTTAACTTGCAGGTACTGCAGTATCACTCAAGAGAAACTATCTCACTTCAGTATAAGAATCAATAAAGCAGTAACAGAGTCAGATCTTTTACAATACCAGGAGATACGTGCTGACTGTGATGGCCAATTTGTTTCACTGGAAGGAGCTTTCATGGCTATAACAAAACCGGAAGAAATTGTGTGTATTTAAGTGCCAGAGTTATTTCAAGTATAAAAGACATTATTCTAAACCAACATCTTTTGACTAAAAGGTGACCGAGAAGCTTAGCAACTACAAACACTTCCTTTAGCTTTTAGAATTCTGTCTTCATTGCTTGTTGCATATTGATTTATTGAGAAGTCCAGATGGTTACTATCCACTTGGATAAGTCAGCTCACACAAATTTCAAAATCCATTTTGAAATACCATATGGACTACTATGTCATTGAAAGGCAAGCCAATTTGGGGTTTGCTAGAAAGAGAAACTAATCCTTTTTCTCAATGGGGAAAAAAGCAAAAGCCATTAATATTTTGGGAACCAAAATTAGTATTAGAGATTGTGGGTCCTTACTTACTGTACAAGTTGTCTTTGTCCTGTGACTATATACTTGAAAGCGAATGTAAGGTCTGATATAGATAAAACCACACTTACATTTGCGCCTGAATGAAAATCTAGCAGAGTTCAATATATAGTTATTATTCATGTACTCATGTAAGTAGAGTGAACAGGTTTAGTTGTTTCTACTTAATCCTCTAAATATCACCTTTCTTGGCAGTTTGTACTTGTATTTGGTTTTGGTTTTATTTCTTAGGTGGATCACGTTGTGAAAGTCAATGTTTGTCAGATGGACAGGAATTTTTGTAATTTTGGGACAATTTCAAGCTACAAGATTTGCAGCTGGCAGAGAAAATAGCTAGTTTTCATCTTAAATTGTACTTGGTATTGAAAGAAACTGCTCAATTATTAGCAGTATGACTTTAAGACTTTACGCCACAGACCGGTAATTTTAATAATGTTATTTAATGGGGTCAGAAGGAAAGTCTTGCAGGTTTAATGAAATATATCTGTATAAGACTCAACTTGATATAAAACATTTTAAACTCTACACTAAAAAGCATTGCCTTTCAGCCACTAGAATAGAAGCACTGTATAAACATCCATTCAAAAAATTAATTTTTCTGCCTTTTAAGTAAGAGCTGTTGCAAGTTGCAAGTGCCAGACACAGAAAACACCTCTAACAGGTAGATATTCACAAAATATAAAGTCCTAATAAAAGAACAGAAGATGAAGTTTCTTTCTGAAAGTTGAGAAATTGTTAATTGCGATAGGAAAAGAAGAAAAAAAAAAAAAATTTGTTTTTCATTTCCAAGTCAGATGCTGTATAATGGAAGGGGCCTGCAAAACGCATACAGGAATAGCTTTTTTTTTTTTTTTTTAAATGAGCAATCAATAACATTATTAATATTTGTCACTTTTTAAAGTGAATTCAAAATTTCTGATGCTTTAGCTTTGCCCATGCCTATCCGTTTTTTTCTGTGAACAGAGGCCTCGGGCAAAGCACAGGCGATGTAATGACTTGGCAGCGCTTCAGAAAGACTAACCAGCGGTCTGATACTTTGATATTTGTGCTATTATGAAACGTATATTGAAACTAAAATCATATCTGGTACAGAAGAGTACTACTTTGAGAAATAATTATTTCTGTTTGCTTCATGTTGTCTTTACTCTGTTTGTTCCTGATTACCATCATTCATCAACCTCAGAATCTCAAACAGCATGAATATCCAGAGAAGTAACTCATGGCAAAATTTTCTGGTTGTGTTTTTATAAGGTGAACTAACACTTCAGTTCAGTATTGAGAAAACTGTAAGCTCTAAAGAGATTATTGCCACACATTTACATTTACCCTTTGGACTTTGATTGCACTACTATGAATGTCTTCAAAGACCACAACAGAATGAGGCCAAGGGTAGAAGGAGAAGTGTCAAGAAGTATTTGCTTGCTTATTTTAAATAAAAAGTAGAAATTAGAGAATTTGTCTTCATTCTTTTTCAGGTTTTACGTATTCCAGGTCTATAAGAGCCAAAGTCTTCAGTTCATGGTCAGTAGTCCTTCCTACATGTTAGATTCACTGGTCAGGAATGACAAAAACCATCTGCAGTCATTTTAAAACTCTTACAAGACAGCAAATCAAATTATGGCATTTGTAGAGTATTTTACTTTCTTCTCATTGTCTATGGTGTAAATCTGGATGCTATTTAGGAAGGATGCATTACTCCTCCATTAAACTTTTTTCTGAAAAGGAAATAGAAAAGTTATTTCTCCAGAATATATTGTATTTTTTTTCACTATTTAATAGAAATAGCTTAAACAAAAAAAACCACCAAACATAAAAAAATATTAAGGGGAAGTATTAAGAAGTATTCTGTTTTCAACATGTAACATGCTAGAAAGCTCTAGAAGTGCTGGAGTGTGAATGGAAGGTCAGTGAGATTAAATCTAATTGCGTTAAAATTCTTTTCCAGCAGAGGAAACACACATCATCATCATCATCTGTCACTGTCATTGAGCTAATTTTATTATCTCAGTTGGTTTTCAGACACCACATTCTAAAATGTTTTATCTCTTGAAACATTTTCTGTCTTTAACCACTGTTGGTGTGTGCAGAAGCAGCATTCTCTGTGTATCACACAGTGTGCCTGTAAATTTAGGCTTGAAACTTCAGCTCAATGACTTATGCACCAGAAAGCTACAACCAATAATGTCACATAAAGTAGGACTGTTCTTATTTATTGCATTCAGGATGTTTTATGTTGATCCCATTATATGTCCCATTGTCAATACTTACCCCCGAATCAGCAGCTTGAACATAAAATTAATATTAAAATATCTCTGCTTATCTTTATAGATTATGGCCTCAAATAAATCTTTCTGTCTTATAGTAAGCAATAGAAGGGAACGTATATGTAACAAATATCAGGTGGATACATTCAGCTTACAACAAAGAAAAGAAAGAACCCTTCTTGTTGTTGTTGAATCTGGAAACACAAGATGCAGCTTGAGTGTCCAAAACTTTATGGCTGAGGTCAAAAAGAAGCAACAAGCATATGGATCTTCTTGGAAATATAGCATCTTCCCCTTCTGCCATCTGAAATATCTATTGAATGTGACTTGGGAAAGGAACTGATTGGAAACTCTTCCCTGATATTTTCCCAATATGCTGAACAAAGCCAATACAATAGAGGGGCACTGCACATTTTATGCAGACAGCATTGAGGAGCAGAAAATCATTGATACATGCAAGTGTAAAGATATAGCACGGAAATTCTGCATTGATACAAAAGTTATAAGTGCATCTATGCTGCAATCGAGACCTAATTTGTGCTTTCCTTGCATACCTCTGGAACACAGTTATGACAGGGGCAGCACAGCTCTGACCCACCAGTGCAATCTTCCACTGCTATGTGGTAATCACCCACTCCAAACACTCCTTATAGGTTGTCTGGAAGCCCTTTTAACTAATGTCTGGCCTGGAGGCAGGCTTGCATCTGTTTTGCAATATTTTTTTCTTGTATACAAGCACAAGAGGCCAACTTAATTGCAAAAAAGGATCAAGCCCTAGAGGTTTAAATGTGAAGCATTAAGTTACTTTTTCTCCGTGCATCTATCTTGACACAGAAGAAAGTAATCCTGTTCTACGCTACATGGCTCTCAACAGTGAGAAAAGCATTTTATTTGCCTCCCATACACAGCTTGTTCTGCACATAAACCCTATGCTCTACTCTAAGTCAATGAGAGAAGAAACCTTGTTCTTTACATGAGCAATTCCCTGAGAAACCCAATATATGCTAAAAATATCCTGTTGTTTGCATATCTGAAGTTGCATCAGCTCATCTGTAAGCCTCTTGGCACCCCTAATCTCAATTAAAAAGTACAATTGTTACTTCAGCTCTGACAACTCCTACAGAGTGCCAGCGTGCTATAACTAATGTAAAACAATCTTCTTCCTCTCCACTTTCTGACTGCTCATCAGTCTCAAAACTCTCCTATCTCTTCGAAGTCTAAAAAGGTTCATCTGGTTTTGCCAGATGCTCTAAGAGCCCACATAGAAAAGAGATTCCTATGCTGAAGGCTCACATGGAAAGTACCATAACACACACCTCTGCTTCAGTTTCAAAACAGTCTCAATATTGTCAGCATTTCCTTGGTGTGGCCTTTTACTTTTCCTTTGGTTTTATAAGTTTGTCAGGGAGTTTTCTCTCCTTTCACTAACATCACATATATTTCTGCTTCTCCTAGAAGCAGTCTTCTTTTACATACAGGAATTTGTTTAACAAATGTGATACGGCCAAGATCTTGAGAAACCTGTGTGCATTTTATAAGCTGAAATTATCAAGATAACATTTGAAAATGAGACAAAAAAATTCAGACTGACATTTTATTCAGTTTTCCTGAAAATGTGTACAAAAGAAGATTTAAATATGAACTAACTTAAAATGTATTGCAAACTGGAAAGTGCACATCAACTTTCTTCTTTAAAGACTATTCTTTAAGATATTTTTACAACTCAATACAAGAATCCTATTTTTAGATAAAACTCTTCACTCCTCCTAGTCAACCTTGCCATTGCCTTAAGATGTATTCACTGTTTCTATAAATTTCCATTATCAATCACCAATTCTACTTTAGAAATTGTAGGTGATAAAAAGGTAAAGAAAAAAAAAAGGCACTACAAACCATAATTTTGTTCAAGCAAGTTTGAAAGTAACTTTGGACTGTATCTTAAAAGCTATAAAACTGTATGCAAGAACGTCATTAAAAGGAGAAAAACAAGATTAATAAACACACAGAAGTACATCTGTACAGCTATATAGGATGGTTGCAAAAGTGTAAAAAACAACCTAATATTAGACCAGCCACTGTAAATCTGTTTTGCTCAGTCCCTTTCCATCTGCTCAACGGTGTTATAATAAAAGCTTTCATATGATGACCATAAAAAAAAAAAAAACCAATTTCTTCACATATGCAAACAATCCAAGCTTTGCAGGGGAAAGCACAGAAGCCATTATAGTAACAGTTGTAAGCCCAGCTATCAAGAAGTACAAACATTTTGTTTTCTGAATATTTTGTTCCAGCTACATAGAAGACCATATAAAATAGTCTGACTTGCCCCTGACAAGTTAATGTAATTCTTTACACATCATTTATATCTATTTCTTTCAATAAAGCAAGTAAGAAAATATGACAAAAGGAAGCAGAAGAATAAAGTGTCAGGGAATTGTAAAGCTGTAACAACTGCTTTAACAACTTCCACACACGTTTCTTTAACTTTCTTTAAGTGTTTGCCTGTGTTTTACCCCACTAGTTAGAGATGAGCCATATCCCTCTCATCTGCAGTGGAAAATGGGTGCCACAACACTTCTAGCATGAGTGGGACACTTCAGTACCTGGATTCCTTTCACATATTCTAGAAACTGTCTTGAAGATGGAAAAAGAAGCTGAACAAGATAAAACAAGGTAAAGAACTCACATATGTGGCTTCTAAATTTGGTTGTACATACGTGTGTGTGTGTATGAATGTGTATATACAGAGAGGACAGTATAATATGTAACATTATATCTACTACATAACTTTATTCATACGTACATTATAGAATTTTAGATATATTACATATGTTTTACCTTCTTCTATTCATCATGAAAGTGAGAGTTGTCAACAGGAAACCACAGCCAGTTTGACTTTGCCACGGATGATGAAATGATACATAGAAGACAAGAGTGTTGTGAAAATCTGATAGGCTTGGCCTTCAGCGTATCTTTGAGATCTCTCACTTTGGCAACAGTTTTAGATAATTCAGGCTCCACAGGGATATTTTGACTTTCTCATCCTTGATTTTCTGGCTTAAGAGTAAGAAATAAACTGCACCGTCTCAACAGTCAAATAAATGCATTACTTCCTCTGGTAACAGCAGTATCTTCCATTAAAATATTTATGAGACTTAGCATTATCAGACTGCAACTGAACTACGTAGCTCATTACTTCATGGTCTTTTTTTAAAGAAGTCATCTTATATCATTTTAAGTATATAACCTTTTTATGGTTTTTATTAAAAAACTTCAAATATATACTAAGCCTATACTAAATTTCTTGGAGTAAATTCTTACAAATATATGTATAAGAAAAACACTGGTTTGAATTTTTGGTACCCCAAAGTATACCTCAAGCATATCAAAAGGTTCTACCAACCCAGGCACTGATGGATTAAATTAAAGCATACACAGCAAAATATCTGCAATATTAAAAACATTTAAATCTTTCCTAATCAACCAATGTGCAAACATGAAAATGTCTGAAGTTCCTAAATATCTAATCCATATTAAAGTAGGTTCAATTTTTTGGACTGTTGAAGCTTCTTTTACAGGACACACTCTTGCATCCTACTATCTGCTATCCCAGACAGCCACATCACCTAGTCTGTTTCACAATTGCATCGAGTTCAAAACTTTAGTCCCAGTGCAGGAATACCACAAACTACCTTTTGGAATTGCTTCACCCTCTAAACTTCAGGAATAAATAAACAGCCATACCACTATTAATTATGGGTTAAAGAGCTTTCTTTTACAATAGAAACAGAGCAATGGAAAATAAATTAAAGAGAAGTTTTTGAAAAGTTTTCTGCTGCCTGCCTTTTTACACAGAAACAAGTTGAACCACGTCAATTCAAAGACTTCTGCTTTGGCAAGTGTGATGTTTGTTTGGCATCCTGCTACTGGGTTTCCAGAAATCTGTGCTCAGATTTTTGCAAGGATATTTGTATTCTGTTCTGGTTTTTTCTATTACCTCTTTGCAAAATGGAGGCAGAAAGTAGACACGAGTAGCACTTCAGATTATTATGGCAATATATTTCCCTCTGCACTTGAGCTATGCAGAGGACCATATCCTGCTTAAAAAAAAAAAAAAAAAAAGAGGTTTTTATTCTTTAAAAAAAAATTTTCACCTCTCACCATCACAAAATACAGCTGAAAAATAGAGAGAAGAGTATAGCAGAACTGATATTTTCACCATTGCCTTGTGCAGCCACATTTGCTTCCTTCAGCAGCAGATAGGAAGCTTTTGAAGAGGCAAGGCTAGAATAGTAAGGTTTCAATTTTCTGCTCCTTGTATTATTTTTCCCTAATGAAGCAGAATTACACACTGATTGGGCAACAGAGTAAAGCAGATTTTCTATGCACATATCTTTCCAAATGTAAGTGAGACAGTATATGGACTTCAGTAGCTTAGGAACAGATTAGACATTACATTGATCATAAACCAGGTGGTGATTAAGGTTTTTCTGGAAGGTCTTGGTCACAAACCTTGCAGGGCAAAATTTGAGAACCGGAAAAAAATGATAGAAACCCAGCTTCGTGGTTAAGTATATTACACTGTGCTATAGCTGTAGCTCTTGAAAACAGGATGTGATGGTGAACTACACTAGTGACCATGTATGGTGAACACATAGACTAGGTCTGCTTTATTTCCTACCAATTACATTGTGCAGCCAATTGCAGACATGTATTTTTCCACTAAATGTACCTGAGTAATACAACACAGATGATGGTGAATCTAGTCACTCAGATAAAATTTTATTTCCTATCAATTTTTCATTAAAAAATAGACAATATATCCTATTGACTGAATTACTTAATTAAATATCCTTACTATGGACCTATATTTCTACTAAGGACAAATATAGTAAAGTACTATGATATGCCACAATCTCACAACATGGTCAGTTAGTTGACATGTTTGCGAAGTCTATCATATTTCTATCATCTTCAGGTCATGGAGATTAGGGAAAATACTGGATGATCTGAAATGAGTAAATACTGCACTCATCTGCAAAAAAAAAAGAAGTCAAAAGAGTGATCTCTGACACTACCAGGCAAGTCAGTCTTACTTCTGTCCCTGAAAAAAGGCCTCATGAAACATGTCCATGGAAGTTGTTTCTAGCCACAAGAAGGTGACTGGGAAAAGCTAATATGGATTTACCAAAGGCAAACCATGTTTAATCAGCCTGATTGTATTCTATGATGAAGCAAGTTGCTTGGTGGGTGAGGGGAGAGCCATGGCATCACTTACCTTGAGTTCACAAGATTTTTGAAACTGCCTCTCACAACTTCCTTGCTCATGAGGTGGTAAGTCATTAACTGGAGAAGTGGAACAGCAGATGGATGGAAAATTGGCTGAACTGCTGAGCTCAAAATGTTGTGGTCAATGACTCAAAGTCAAATTAGCATCTGTTCATAAGCAGAGCTCCTTGGGGTCAATACTGGGTCCAATACTCTTAAATGTCTTTATAAATTACTCAGACAACAGGACTGAAGGCATCATTTCCAAATTTGTGCATAATAACAAACTTGGAGAAGAGGTGGAAGCATGGACTACCTTACACAGAGCCATTGCCATTGCCGTTGTCAGGCCAATAAGAATTACAGGTGGGGCCAATAAGAATTACAAAAATGGAAAATCCCAAGCTGAGTAAAAGCTGGAACCATCTCGTTGGGGACTAGCTCTTCTAGGAAGGTCCTCAGGGTCATGGTGGGTTACAAGCTGAACTTGAACCAACACTGAGCTGTGGTATCATCTAATACCAACTGTATCCTGGACCACATCACCAGGAGTACAGCAAGCCCATCAGAGAATGTGGTTACCCAACTCTACTTGGCATTTTAAGGCTATATCTGGAGTATTGTGTCCAGTGTTGGTCCTCTAGTTCAAGATAGGCATTGAAAAATCAGAAAGTCCAACAGAGGAGACTCACCAGGATGATTAAGGGGCTGGAGAACAAGACATATGAAGAAAAGTTTGAAAAAGAGGGCTTCTTCAACATAGACAGGGCTCAAGGGGAACTTATTGACAATTTCTCATTGTTTAAAAAGTAGTTAGAGAGAAAGATGGCCAAGCTCCCTTCAGAAGCAATCGTTGTTGACAGAGTAAGAAGCAGTAGACATGAGTTGCTTCAGGTGAAATTCTGTCTGCATGTAAGAAAAATACTGTTCCCCATGAAAGGAGTGAAATACTGCAATAGGTTTCCTAGAGAAGAGGTGAAATACTTCTCTGGAAATATTCAAGACTCAACAGGGCCCAGATTATCTTACCTAAGGCTTTACTTTACACAGAAGGTAGGAGCAGGTGATCTCCAGAGGTCCCTGTCAGACTATGTATTTGTGTACTTTAAGAAGATCATGTAAATCAGGGCACTACGCGAATTAAATAATGTCACACTCCGATTTCGGATTAGAGGAAGGTCCCCTTGCATTCTAGCTGACCTCAGATGAGTCTGGGAGGCTAGGGGCAGCTGGACCAACCTCACACACGCCGGAGTGTGGTTTTGCTCATATTCTCAGGAACAGAATTAAGACTCAGAATGGAGTCAAGCACCAGGTAGCTTTACTTACCAGACAAGAAGTTCACAAATGCAAGAGAAAAGAAAGAAAGAAAAGAGGGAAAAGAGTTTCAGTTGCAATAGCTACCACCACAGAGCTGTGGCGTCCTGACAATCCAGTTCACTGGGTGGGGGAACGATCCGTCCGATGTTGGTTCCGATGTTGATTCTGTGGATGTTGGTTCTGATGTTGTGGATTCCATTGATGTGGATTCCATCGATGTGGATTCCGTCAATGATGTTTGCTCCCCTTTTATGTTCGTTTCGTTGCATACTCATTGTATTCCAAGAGCTGGTTTTCCTAGCCGCACCCCTCACCTGGTGGTGATATGTATGCCCATTACCGGGTGATATGTGTGCCCATTACCAGGTAATATGCATGCCCATTACCATCTCTGGGCACATGCTGGGAGGTGGGGGGTAGGGCTAAATTTCTTAGAATCAGCTCTGCTTTCAGGTTTGCAGGACAACAGGAGTTGGCTTGCAAGATAACGGGAAGACTCTAGTCCTATGAGTTAACTGAAGTTCCATTGTTCAGGTGGTGGTTTGATGTTTCGACAATGTTGAGACAAATATTCAACACAGTCTTTTACAGGCATCAGAGGGGAGATGCTCAAAATTTTATAAGTCATGCTTTCATCCTGGAGTGGGCCACGTGTTAGTTTGATTTTCCATCACTGACAAAGTAGGTCAGAAAGAATTATTAGCCTTTTTTTTACCACACAATATAGGAAGTCAAAGTAAAATAGTAAAAACAGAGATACTGTCTTAGATCTGTTGACTTCCTGTGGTACTCTATTACTTATTTTAAAAAACTGTCCTGTAGACTGTAGTCATCATGCTGATTTGTGTACATTTTTAGACATGGGGGAAAAAAACCAAACAAACCCTACATGTATATGCAGAAATGGTAAGGACTTCTACAAATATAAATGTTAAGGTTTGCTTATGTTTGGTCAGCCAACAATTTTCAGAAAAATACTGTTGCATCATATTTTCAATGCATCTGCTACAAAATTAGAAGACTGATTCATTTCTGAAGTATTATAAAGTTCAAGCAAATGGACTACAGCATTTCAAAGGGCTGGGAGTAAGCCATATGTCCATGTAGCCCACAGCTAACCAATAAAGTTATTATTGAGCTTGCCCTAAAATAGATATGGATCTGTATGTCCTATTCAGAGATTCATTTTCTCATTATGATTTTGGGAATTCACAGCGAACTTCACTCTGTATCACACAATGAGTAAAGATTCTTCCTACTGATTGTACTTGCCCTCACCAACCCTTTCTTAAAGATTCCTCATAAATTCAGATAAATGTCAATTTAGAATACTATTAAAGTCAGGGTTTTGTTTTACTTCATTTATAAACACCTCTCCATGACAATCCTCCATCTATTTCCAATCTGAAAAAAAAAAGTTACCAATAACTTCATGATGTAAAAAAAAAAGGAAGACAACTTAACATAACTTCCCTTGAAGTAGTTTACTTTGCCAGAGTCATTTCCAATAGCACGTCCTAAGTATTTTGAACTTGTATACCATACCAAAATAGCTTATTGAATGCAGGAAGTCATAGTAAAGATATAACAATATTTACAGACAGAGATATCTTTTAACAATCTTCATGCCCAGAGATTTTGCTGTAAGCAACATAAACCTTATTCATCTACATACTTTGTTTAAAGAAGGAAAAATAAGAAAAACTGTGTTAAATATTCATCGCTAAATACATTTTTTAAATTGCCGCCGTTTAATTATCAACACAATGTGCTTTTGATTTTTGATGTACCCATGAATCATTAGGTCTTATTTACATATAAATCAAGGTTCAGGGAGCAATTTTTTGAAATCTGTAACAACTTGTGCCAAAAAAGAAACTAGAGTAGGTCAGCCAATATTTATAGATTCCATGACAACAAGGAAAGAAAATGTGTTGTATCCAATTCAGTAGATGCAAACAAACTGGTTAGTACTATTTGCTATGCATTACCTCATGCAGGTGGTATTTATTAATTAACTTAAAAGGAATCTCATTAAAAAATTGAACTTTCAGTTCCAATTTTCTCATAACTTTCTTTTAACGGCACTGCTTTGATAAAAAAAAAAATAAGCAGAGCAAAATGGCATGACACTTAACAATAAATCTTAATTTTCTACAGTGAAAAACAAGAAGTGTATACAACTTAAAGAAAAACAAATTATGAGCAGTTTGTGTAAGCTTAATGTATAATACAATCAAAATCATCAACTATTTTATTGTATATGTCTACCTAGTATGTTCATTTTTCTTAATATTTTTTTTCTGTATTTCAAATTGTCTTGTAACAGTAAAGAGAACAAAGTCTGATCTTGTAAGATTAGATTCAATATATTTCTAGGCAGTCCTTCAAAAAGTAAAAAATAAATAAAAGGAATAGAATTGTGACCCTGCAGTCTCACATCAATCTTCTAAATAAAGGCAGCAGTTCTATTACTCTAAAATGAAGTGACACTCTATCCACATAAGGATCCCATAATAATTCTAAACTGATTTTTTTTTTTTTCTCCACCTTAGGAAATTTGAGGGCTAGCAGTGTGCTTTTTGTCTTATATTATTTTTTTAAAAATTAAATTATTTTATTGTGAGATGTCTGATAATGAATATATTATTTATTTTCTTTAGAATGCTTTTGTAAAATTGCCTTTTGTTCTTTCCAAATAGAAGAGAAACTCCTGTAGGATGGTTTACAGGAGAGATATATCAGCCACAAAGATTTGAAATACAAAGATAACACTTCACTGAAAGCTTTCAGGATTTAGCTGTGGCAATAAACAACATTTTTTTACTTTGACGTACATAATAGATGCAAAATTTTGAAGGAGGACATTGTTTCATACAATTTTGTATTTAACTATTTTTTTTAAGTTCAGCTTCAAGTATTTTAAAAAGCCATAAATAACGCAATCAAAAAGCAAAACACTGAAACTCAGTAGCTTGTGCTAGGTGTAAAAACTCACACATGTAGACTAAATTGTACAATATTCCCTGAATTTTCCCTTTTTGTAATCCAATGTTCAATTTGAAATGAACATGAGAGCAGTTCAAATTCACTCAGATCACTGGAAAATATCACCAATATGTTTAAACTTCACCAGCAAACCTAAAGAAAGGGATGTTTCCCAGCAGTGTGCACACAAGGCTGGACAGAATGACAATGACCGGTCTGCAATACAAAAAGTTGTGCAAAAAATCAGGTACTCATTCACACATGCACACACAGGGACTGCCAAATAGTTTGCCATTTCCTAGTTAGGAAACACAAAGCACCAGTGTTTCCAAACTTAAAAAAAAATGCAAACAGCTTGCTACTACACATCTGTGGGTAGAGGGAGAAAGTGCAATTGTAGGAAGAAGAGCTCTTTGACAGCATCTTCTGGAGGAAAGGATGAAATAAGAGCAAAGGGATGCTTCATTAGACACTTGTCCAAAACTCCAGAGGGACTAAGTCTTTAGAGAAGATGTTCTCCATCAACACCTCTCAGTAAGCAGAGGATCAGCTAGCCGTAAAAGATGTTTAGTAGCCCTCTCTCTCTGGAAATTCTTTGCCAGACATCATACAGCAAGGGAGATGGGGATGTCACTAGGGTACTGTGCAACCCCATAAGAAGGGGAAGCTGGATGCTGCACGGTATTGACTCCACGTGATGAGGATGTGGCATAATAGTGACTTTGGTGTGACATGTTCCAGAGGTAAGGTTGCAGAAACACCACCTTAGTGGCACAGTAAATAACTTACAGAAATAACTTCTACAGTCTTCTGTTGAAACTGCAGCAGGAAACAGCAGATAGTCCAGTAAGATTTCCAGGGGGTGCCTGGAGAGCCCCAGGCTTACAGCAAGCCTTCTGTTGTGGTTTTGTTTAGTGAGGGGGGGCCCAAGGTGGAAGCTTCTGTAGGAAACTGCTAGAAGTCGCTCCCCTTTTGTTTAGTGGACTTGGCCGGGCCTAGGGCGGACCTGCTGCTGGCCAAGGCCGAGCCGATTGGTAGCAGAATGTCCCATAATAATGCCTCTGCGATAACGTATTTAAGAAGGAAAAAACAGAAAAAAAAAAGAGAGAAGACAAGATGTGAAGAAACTGAGCGGGGGCAGAGGCCCAGAGGGGGAGGCGCAGGCCTCATGGGCCTTGCAGGCCTCACCCTCTGGCCTCTCGCCAGGTGGCCGACTGGGCCCAACTCAGCCCAGCCTGGCTGCAAGAAGTGGAGAGGAGATGAGATGGATGA
>JAAGAY010004626.1:0-27279 GCA_011801015.1 Ardeotis arabs
TAGTAAGGATTTACTTTCAATTTCTATGAACACGAAGAATCACAGGGCCACTGATAACTGCTTAGATGTCCAATTAAATATCAGGCTAGAAAACATAATCATACAGACATCTGTTGAGAAATTTTAAAGTAATGATTTAAACCCTGTGTAACCATTGCTGATCTTTGACTAAAATGAAACAAGCCAGATCTGAAGACTTTTAAACTGGCATCAATCACACCCACAATTACTGCAAAACACCCCACTACTCTCCTCCATAAAATTGTTGGTACAAAATTAGAGACTAGTTATGACCAAGGTGAAAAATCAAAGCCTAGTTATTTGTTTTTGTAACTTTCAGCTATAAAAATCTACAATTATTCCAGGTACCCATTCACTGCTGTTACTAATTTTAAATATTTAAATTTCTCCCCAAAATAACAGCTACCTGAAGATAAATAACAGAATCACTGAGAAGACACTGTATGCCTTTTCTAAGGACATCTATTGCATATTTTAGGAACTAAATGCTTCCCTGTTTCTAAATATTTTTTTCCACATTGGGGTATAACACAAACCTCTATATGGGCATAAACCGTAGCTTTGATGTAAAATGAATATGTTCATAGGATTCAAGTATGGTTTATTATTGCAGCTGAAGTGTCTGCCTAAAGGAAAATTAATCTATTAACTATTTTTCCATAGAATAGTCTCCATAAACTAGAATTGTTTGAAATAAGCCTGATCCTAAGGAGATATGAAGGAGGTGCTATTTTTAACATGAGAAGCAAATCATAGCTTCCAGTGTTTGACTTCCCAAATCCCTTTTAAGTTTCTCATTGAATTTCAGATTGGTCTGTTTACTAGATCTTTTTCTCTAGTAAACCTGTATTTTTTATATTTGATGTGTTTGCGACATGACTTTCTGATCTTTCTTAATTCTAGTCCAAACCAGTGAGGCATTTTGACAACCTGAAAATGAATGTACATGATCCTTGCCTTCATTTATATGAGTATGGTAAATAAATATTTATGCCTTCATAAAACAAGGAAAAACTTGCATAAAACTACGTGCATAATTTAATCATATCCCCGTTTCCTGAAATATAAACTCTCAACTACATGGAAAAGAACTGAAACTGTTTTCTGAAGTTGCTTTTACCTCTTTCTTTCATTAGTTTGACATTTACACACGTACTGGAAAATACTCACAAAAAAGTTCAACACATGGACTTTACGAGATGATCCACAGAGTGACAGCACAGTGCTGCTATGTACACCCTGAAGAGACAAGTCTAGTGCACTTGCACAGCTCTGAATAGCAGTGAGAGGAGATTATTGCAGGTAATTGTTCATCTCCCCAGACTGGAGAGTAGCAACCAAGCCCTCGGTCTGAATTTAGCTGCATACACAAGTACTTGAGTTTCTTTCCACTGGTTGACTATTGTCAAGTTTGAGTTACAAGCCTGTTTCCTCTCTGCAATATCAGCTCATGGATTTCCTTTTATGTTTGTGCTGCCTTTCTAGGGAGAACCTGTCTGTGCTGCTTTCCTAATTTCCTTTAAAATGAGACTAATAGATAGCAGCCTCCTCTGAGGTGCAGTGCAGGATGTTCCTCTTTGTACAATGCTTAGATCTTGTAAAAGTCTGATTTAATGCTGTCAGATCCAACAGAACTCATTCCCATTAACATTTGTAGTGTCTTGGAATATACGACAGAAAAAGTCCTGTTCTTAGCCCCACCAGTGCTATTGTCGAAGTCCTCTGCTTACAGTACAACAGCTCTGCATTTAAACCAGGAAACAAGAATATTTGTTTGTTGTGTGAGCCTCTACTGTTTTTATTTCCAAAACTCATGGGAAAGTGTGATCTGGCCAAAAGTGTCTTTAAAAAAAATCTGTTACTCCAGGATTACAAAATTTAACAAAAATATGACAATTTTCATTGTGATAAAGTGCTCAGATCTCCAACAGTAGTTTAATCATGCCCAGTTTTTGTTACCTTCCAACACAGATGCATTAAGAGATCTGTATCTGATCTAATACAATATTTGGAGAATATGATATGCTGGCAAAGATGCAATTTTCTGCTAAGATTGATGCCAGACTATAAAATATTTAGATTATTAATAATTTTAGAAGTATAATGATATTACATATGCATCTGATGTCAGAACTAAAGCATCAGTTACGCAAAGTGCAATAGCTTCGAAAATATATTGCCTGCTATTAAGAAAAAGAATAACCTTACACAATTTCAGAGACTTTTTTCCTACAAGCCTTAAAAAAAATTCTGGACAAATTGCCAAGTTTACAAATATGCACACACATTCCACATATGGATATGCTTTAGTAATCATCTTTACAAACCTTTTAGGCTACACATGGCTCTAATAAATAACCCATTCACAAACAATATATTATCATCTAAAAAAAAGGAAAAACCCCAAACTCTTTTCATATACAGCCCAACAGTTCTAGCCTTCACTTTCAACCCCCAGCTTCATGATCAATCATTACATCAGTGTTCATTTTTCATGGTTTAGTGTTGAACAATAAATGGAAAAGAAAATGACTGAAATAATTAATATTGTCTCTGACAATAAGCAAAGCTCAAGAAAGACCTCACGAGCGACAGCTGAAGACAGTCTGCCCTCTGTAAGTTGCAAATATAATAAAATCTGAACTTTTTTTCTCTTTTCTTTTTGAACAAAGTTCACATGGGCCAAACTGCATGATGGGAAGGCTCATATGTCAGTCCCTTTGTGTAAATAGTAAACAGCTGCAGTTAAATGTTTTACCCCTTGAAGGACAATACTTATTAGCTCAAGGTTAAGAGCCTCGCAGAAGGTCAGCCTAGCTACTGCAAAGCTGTGAAATACATCCTTTGGCTATCTGCTGACACACAGTGAGGGGCTGAAGTATACGATATGGACAATGCAAGCTTCATTGCTCAGAAGATGACAAAAGTTGTGTTGCCCAGCCCGCAAATTATTGGGATAGTAACAGCCTTGATCCCATGAGTCTTCTTCACTCCCAACTCTCACTGGATTTTGTTACCTCTGTCACAAAGATATGCTTCTTGTGTACATGCAAGCCAGACAAGACCTTTTGTCTATGTGGCCTGTTTTGTGCAGGGATGTATGCAAGCCACGAGGAGCGGTGGAAGAGTCCAGGAGCACATATGACCAAGTGGCTCAACTTCTGTCCTGTGTGCGAGGATCCTGTGTATCAATCCATAAGCAGGCAGGGCTCTTAACAGGGAAAGAGAGCAGTGCTAACGGCAGCTGTTTTTTTGGAAACTGGGATGTCCTTATTGGAGAGGCTGACAAAGCCTCTCCATACTGTGGATGTGGAGCTGAAGCAGGAGATACTTGGCAGTGCAGTGCTGGGATGGAGGGAGGTGAGTGCCATAGGAGAGCAAGTGCTGGAGATCAGCGGCCTGAGCCACACTATCTGTGCCTGATATATCTAGCCAAAGTGTGATATATCATGTTTGTTCATGATCTGTGTTACTACTCCTTCTTCTACCAAATTGCACATTAAAATCACAGAAGCTATTTTTTTTCCACATTATTATTATTTTTATCCATACATTTAACAAGGATTCTGACTTCTCAGATTTGTTAGAGTTAACAAGAACATGCACCTTCTCCTTGTCATGTAGGACTCAACCTTCTCATCTTAGTCTAAACATGCCCAATTTTTGTTTTCTTCTAGGACCAACACATTAGATATCCAGCCTACTCCAAGATATGAAAGATGTATTTACCTTGGCAAAGAAACTGTTCTGAGCCTGACTGATGCCATACCCTAGGCAGTACTGATTACTTCTCTTTTTGGTGGTATGCAAAAATCTTTCATCAAAATGCCCAGGGCATTCAAATTCTAATATATTTTAGCTGAATGTGACCATGGTTATGATTCTGGCACACCGAGCAGCTTTTGTCACAAAAATCAAATGTTTTGCATGGCTCTGTTTTCAGTCATTGTTTATCTAGTGCCTAACAACAGAGTATACCTGCCTATGAAAGTCAGTATGCTTAAGGGTACAGAGAAACTTTTGTCTTTTTGCAGGTTGTTGCAATCTACTCCAGTACTCATTTCACGTATAAATGCTCCTTGTTGGATTGATGAAATATACCTGTGAATGCAGAAGGGAGGTGCACAATAAAACAAATAATTTAATAAAATTCTAAAAAAAAAATCTTCACCATAGGTCTTCCTATGTCAGATCTGACTGCACAACACCATTTCCCAGGCAAAAGAGAAAGTTAAAAGGTGTTTTGAGCTGCCAAGAGGTTTCAGTTCCCTTGGACTAACACCATCCTGATGCCCCTGCTCTAAGAACTTCTTGGGTTTAGACTGGGGTCCTGAGCGCTGCAGCTGATCACATCTTTCTCCCAACAAAAAGAAGTAGTGTTTAATCCAAACCAACTTCTAGAGAGTGAATCAAAGCACAAAGGATGAACTTTTTTTAATGGGTGAGTAGTACCGACCACTTGTGTAAGTAAGTTTGACAGGGATGATAAAGGACCTTCCTATTGCCAGCAGTTACAGCTCCTTTTTCTCCACAAAAAGAGGTTTTAAGGGTCTGGTCTCAAGTTCTGATTTTCATAAGTGGCATTGCAATAACTGTAGGTAGTCTCCTATTCCTGGTCCAGTGGGAAATAACCTCAGCAAACCCAGCAGCGCTGAGTTCTGTAGCACTTAACCGGAGTAAGGCTAGAAGGGAACTGGCCCCTTTGCCTGTTGTTTGCAGGGCATGAGCTCACTATGGTTTGGAGACACAGAACAACATGCTCCCTGCAGCTAACGGCATGGAGCAGGTGGGTTGCCACATGTCACACTAGCCTACACTTCCAAGTGGCCTTCACCAGCAGCCCCGTGCACAACATATTGCATTAATCCTTTCTGGAGGTCACAAAATCATGGCTAAGTATGCTGCGGTACAGATCCAAGAGAAACAGTTGCAAATGCCTAGCCAGATGCAGTCGGAAAAATGTGCTTTTCATGTAGCTGGTTCAGAAGACTAAATAATTTATTAGTGCATCACATGCTATTTTTCAAAACTATGCCACTTTGAAGGAAATAATATATTTTAAATTATAAGCAGGTCCTACTAACAAAACGGATCACAAATGCCAAAGCAGACAAACCATTGTGTGTCCGCCAATTCCATGTCAAGTGACTTTGATTACATCACTGCCAATGGATAGCTTAGAGAAAAACAGCACATCACAGTAATGAAACAATTACTGCTGCTTAGTTCAAACGTAACGTGGTGCACTCAAGCCTTGATATAAAGGCCTTGAGGTAACCCTGCCTGGAGTGCCCCCAGTATCTCCACCCAGCCTCTCAGTAACAGACTATCAAAGGCTGCAGGATGGATTAATTCCAATGGCTTTTCTGGAGCTGAGCGAGGCTGACAAATGAAATAAAGTTTGCCTGTCTCAGTGTGGGTATTGTTTTCTGCACTGTAATGCAGCACAGGTGCTGCAGGCCAGGAAGGAGACGCACTGGCAGAAGTGTGATAAGGAGACTCGTGAAGGAAACCGTGCCATGGAAAGTTGGGGAGAGGAGGCGAGGTGAAGGGCCCCACCTGGCCCCGGAGGGTACTGCTGGGCCCTGGCACTCCCCCAAGACTCACAGTGTATCTCTAGGTACCATATGGTTTGAGGATGAACTTCCTGTGCTCCTAAGGGGTGAAAGAGAAGGAGGAAGCATCTATGTATGGGGAGAATAATTGCTTCCCTCTTTCGCCCCTTCTCCCCCTGTGCCCCAAGCATCAACTTTACACCACCAGAAGAACGAGGTGCGGTCTGATCTGCCAGGAGGCATTTGTAGATAAAACCTTGACTGAAATGCATGGGAGAGCAAAGAGTAAAAAGAAGACAGGATAGCACCCGAAAAGCACATGATGTATCTCACAACATCAACAGCCTTACTGGCGTTTCACGGTGAAACGGATAGTGAGTTCAGAGGGCCTCAGATCATCAGAATCAGCTCTATTCTGCTTTCATGAAGGATCTGTCCAATGTTTGCACCACACTGGTTTTGTAGTTGTGCAGGAGTCTGCTTTTGTGGCTGTACATGCAGTGACAGATTTGTTACTCTCTGCAGCCCAACCTGCCTTATCATACAGCTTTTACTGCATAGAATCATGTCAGAAAATTTGACAGTCTTCACTAAAAAGTATTACAGTACATGATAAGCATCATTCCTGATTGGAGCAGGAGGAAAAAGGAGGCAATCTTGTTGTGATGCATCATATTTCACAGAATGTAAGGATCTGTGTTATTTCTATTAAGTTAGTTAGAATTCAATTAAATTTTCAGTAGCGAGGACAGGGCACTGAGTCAAAAAAAAAAAAAAAAAGATGAAAGGGCTTGAAGTCTGCAAAAGCACTGGTCTATGGAAACTCCACCTAGAGGCATATTTTCACACACATCTGCCAAAAAACGTAGCATGATATAGGCTCAGTGGTGGCAGTGGTATGGGTATCAAAGACACTCAGTACATGCCCAGGTCAATACACTGCTCCCTACCCTCATTATACTCCTAGTCTCTGGATCACGTATGTGATTCCAGACAATATTTTTTCATTAGCAATCTGGACATGGTTCCACAGAGAGCTTCAACCATGTGCTAATGAAAAACAAAGAAACCCTGCTGGTGGTCAAAAGTAAACTAGTTCTCAGGAAATTAGAAATTACATGCAGTAGTGTCTGTATCACATGCTCACATGCTCGTCTAACTTCTGTGAACAAACTTTTTATTGACAAGGACAGGTGTAGCGCTTTTTTTTTTCTAATCAGGGCCAGAATCATACTCAGAAGGTTGTTAGTCTCTAGCGTGTGCTGAACTGGCATGATCTGGTCCTTATTCTAGGACAAATGTCCCCTTTGGAAGTGATGATCATTCATGCTTTATTTCTGTAGGTAGCCTAAAATGTGGACTGACAATTTAAAAATCTATCTTAATGAATACACTCAGTCAAATTACCTTAAACTTAAAACTAATAAAATTATCCTTATCAAATAGTATCTCATAAAGAAAGGTTATATAATTTTACATATTTTGATACAGAATTAGCAATTCAGTTTCAAAGTTTGAACTCATCTTTTCACAAAAGCTGCAGTAGGATAGCTCACCTATTTTGGTGTGCTTGCAATGTCACTGGAGGTGATCTTTCTGGGTCAGATTTTTAGAGCTGTTCAAATGCTTAATTTCCTATGAAATCAACCTTTAAAAAGCTGGCCCACTGACTGCTCTATTTTAGTATTCTACCCTAGATGACAACCTTCGCCTCTGGGCTGCTCCCCTCTTTCCTCTGAGCAGAGCTATCCGCTCAAGCTTTCACCAGTGTGTTGGGTTGCACTCATGCTATTTGCTTACCTCTCCAGTTAAAAAGTTGGGTTTGGAATTTAGATTAGCAAAGGCGTGACTGCATGTATTCTGTGTGGCATACTTCAATATACATGTCCCAGTTAGTCTTTTGATTTGCTTTTACATTAATATAAGTCACAGGATTTCTTTGAAGTCTCACTAGAGTCCATCAAGAGTAAGAGGAGTTAAGCTCTTCATCCATAACTGCTGCAAAAAAGGTTTTGTATCATACCAGGGAAAACAGACTCAAAGGAAAGACAGTGCAGTAAATCCATAACACATTTTCCGTTTTAGTTTTGATTTTCACTTTTTTTGCCTTCTTTCAGCTCCTCTAAGAGCCATACCAAGCCCCTTCCAGTGACATTTGTAGAACCTATTGCAGAAATCAAAGTAAATCTGTGGCCCAGAAGGACAATTGTCATCTGAAGGGCATTTTCCAGCATACCCCAGTTAACAGATCTGTGAACTTCACAGTTCTCCAAACTTTATTATGTCAAGCTGATGAAAGGAAATCCCTCTTCTTACTTGATTTTCTAAATATTTTTTGTGCAAAGTATTTTATGGCAAGGAAGCATTTATCAGCTAAATGCATGTAAACTTTTAAGCACGGGAATTGAAAAATTAACACTGTTACATCCTTATAAAATACCACTGATTTTAATATTGATTTCCTGTCTCTTTTTCTTCCTCCTCCCTTTCTTTGTTCTCCTGTTTTCCTGATTATCTGGGAGACTGAACATAAAAGTTTTTTATAGAATCATCGGATATGTCACAGATTCACTGTATTATTGGCAAAAGGCATATGAAAAGTAGCTTCTTTCCAGTGGATTCAGCTTTCAAAATTCCAAATGTTCACGTCTATTTACTGTTACTTTAAATAGCTTCATTTCTGTGGATGGCTGATGAGCTTCCCAGACGGAATATAAAACTTTATGTAGCTCTTGAAGTGCTCCTTTTGCTCTTTATGAAGAAGAAAGGAAGAAAATAGCTTTCAACTGGTAGGATTTTATGAAAAATAGCTCTTCAGAAAATGAAATATTTTTCAGACAAATTGACCAGCTGAAGATTTTTGTCTGTAAAATATTTGATTTGATGAAAGTTTTCAATTAAAGATCAGATTATTTTTGTGCATAAAGGAAAGTAGCAGCATGACAGTACCTGATGGATTAAATGAATACATAATATGCTCTGTTGTTTCATTGTTTTTTTTTTTTTCACTTAAGGCACAGCTGCTGCATGCCTAAGAGTTGTGAGGAACATGCTCTGCCCTTGCAAACATATTATTCTCATTCTTAAAGAGCAAGGGGGAAAAAAAAAAAGTCATGTTTCTCTCTATTCCAGGAGCTTTTGATTGAAGAGCTAGAAAAATAATTTGTCATTGCAGCTTTAGCTACAACCCAAGCAGTGAAGTCAATGGAAACAATTGCAGAAGTCCAGCCTGTGATTCCACTCCCCATTATAAGGGCCCTCCATTCACAAATTGGATTTTGGGGTTGATTTTCTTTGGACAATTCTAAAGATTTCCTGAAATTCTTGAACAAATTTAAAAGTGAGAAGCAAAAAACTGCATCAAGGTGGAATGTATGTCTTTTAGTTCAGATAGAGCAACTAAGTCAGAAAGATGTCATCTGGCTAAAAGCTGTGTTTAAGTGTAATGGTTAAAGGGCTTGCTCCAAAGACCACTGAAGAAAAAAAAAAAAAAAACACCACAAAAAACCTCTTAGTGCCTTTAGTGCAGTTTGGAGCAGGACCCAAGCATCAGGAAAAAATACTAGAGTTGCAGACTAATCTTCTATTCACATTTGGGATTAAACTCTGCTTGATATGAGACTGCTAAGGTCCATAATAAATAGTTGGAGGCTACCACAGAGATGGGAAAGCAATGGAGATTAAGGGGACTCATTTTTATTTCATTTGTTTGTAGCACAGTCTGCAGGACAACAAGAGAAAGGAGAAAAACCGTTGTATTTATTATTATGGCTGAGCTGCATGTAATAAATTATGGAAGAAAAAAAGACTGAGGGATAATTGACTGAAAAAACAAATGTCAGTTTAAGTAAACACAGCAGTTTCCACTGAACCTATTTGTAAAAAATGTCAAAGGAGCTGAGTTGTTTTCCTTCACAATATTTGTGCTGGTATAAAGGGACTGTGGTTTAATTAAATTTCCCCACGGACACTAAGTATTCCACTAGATGTCACTTTGAGACTTTGCTAAGATGAAGGACAGCATCCTGATGAACGGATGCAGCATCCCCCACTGCAAAGCGGATGGGCTGAGAGCTCGCGGAAGGAACCCCTAGACGGGAAAGTAACACTGGGGCATGTTAAGCACAATGAGGCTGATTACAGATACATAACCACCTGCCATGAGAAGAGCTTACCTTACAGGCAATACGAGGCAAATTAAAACCATCTCCAAAAAAGGGAAGTAGACAACTGAGCCTTGTTTTGGAACTGCCCTGTTCTTTTGGCAATCAACTGTTATTTAGTACACCAAACAAAAGATGTCAAGGTTTCTCTAAGTGTCATATGCTGAATATTGAATAACAATAGGGAAAGTAAAATATAGCATGCTTGTTCTTTTTAAAGGCAGGTGAAAAATGAATGACATGTCTCTGTTCCCAGTAAGGCAATAAAAGAGTCATCACAGTGGCAGAACTCTGCCTTTTTAGCCCAGGCTAAAGAGGCTTAATCACAAAAGGGAGAGCAAACCAAAACAAAACCCAGTTCATATCCTCTAACAATGCTGGCACAATAATGTCTCTGCGTGGAGCAAGACCTTGTGTTTGCATCTATGCTCAGCTGTGATAATCACACCGCATAGGCCACTGGGACACAAAAATCCAGGAAATGTTAAAAAAAAGGCAAAAAGCACAAAGAAATATGTCTGCGCTTTAAATACACTCTACCACATCTACTGCCAAGGGTCCCTGTCCAAAGCTCCAGCAAGCTGCATACTGTTTGTGTTGTCAACAAGCAGCAGCTTTTGTACTTATGCACATTTGTTTACTAAATATATGAAAACAATGGAGCTCAATTAAAAGTAGATTAGCCACACATGTACCAAAGGAATGTGTATTTAACTGACTACGGTGAATCTGGCTGCAATTCAATCCCCTGGAGAGGCTGCTCTGGCATGTCTGCTGAGGCCTTACTGGTATCCCATCAAGGCACAGCAGTGGTTATGGCTCCTCTAGAATATATTAAATGGATCATATAATAACTATTGGGCAGATGTTGCAACAGCAGAAGTTTGCTGCAAACGCACAGATGGAGTAGCAGATTATCCTGGGAAGGGAACTGTCAGTTGATGGGTTCATTTCCATTATTGCTTGGCAACACACCACATGCGTCACCATGTGGAAAACCCCTTTCAAGGAACCAAAATGAAAGCTTACACAGTGAGATGATTTATAAAGGAATACTGTCAACTGTGCAAGTCTATGAAGAGAATGTCCGAGGAAGTTTCTACTTCTGACTTTATTAATGAGAAGAAAAGCGAGCGCAAACAAGCAAAACAGCAGACTATGGAAGTATAATTGAGAAACCAAAAAAAACCCAAGAACTACTGAGCTGATATTGCTTGGGAATTATAACAGGTCCAGTCAGGCAAATTCCTCTGGTACAAAAAAAGATATATTTATTATTCACATTATTTGACAAATTATAGAATTAAATACATCTCCTGACAAAGACTTCAGGTCCTCAGTAACTCTGAGTCCTTCTAAGCAATAATCTGAAGCAGAGTTGTGTCCAATCCAGGCCCTTTCAAGCAACTCCTCTTCTCAGAATATTCTAAATTAAAGATTTTCAAATAGATCTAAGCTTTATGCTGACCTGGGTCAAAATCTTTCCAGATTACTGGTGGAAGTCCAGTTTAGGATTAGCAACTACTAGTTTAAGAAAGCTAAAAGCCACTTCTGTGATTTTTTTTTTTTCAGATTCTCTTGCAAAGGGCTCAAAGAAGAATTACATCTCACTTTCCTTCTTTCCAAAATCAAATATATGGAAGAACATTCACATAATTTTAGAAGTATTTTACTCACCAAACTCACAACTTCTATCACTCAGAAATATATGATGACAATAATTTCAGCAACACATTGATATAAAAATTTCAGAAACTGGATATGAATTAGATAATCATCTCACAAAAAGTTTTTGCTTTTTTTTAAAAAAAAAGAGAAAAATTTATTGAGGAGCCAACTTCATATGTGAAAAACTTTTGTAATCCATAATTAATTGCATTATTGCTTCTGCTAATGAGCATAGCTTCTTAAATGATCATGAGGCCACAGATTTGTGTGGTACTGCAGAAGTATTTCTGGTATGTGACAGCTGGTTTGCTAGGGAACCCATCCCTTTTTTTGACAACAATATTGCAACACAGATCTGCCATGCTATATTTGAAGCACTCTACAAAGAACTAATGAACCAGTTTAGCAACTCTACCACAATGTTTTTTATTTGTCCACCCAACTAAAGCAGATGAGTCAAGGAGAGGCTAAGGGATACTCCCCAAAAGAACAATTCAGTGGTAGTTAGATGTATAATCAGAAACTCATACTACTGTATGCTTTTCTAATGACTGAAATGAATTCTCTTTTCTTATTGAGGTAACTTAACTAAACTCCAATATTTTAATTTAACTAAACTCCAATAAAGTCCAACAACTATCAAATATTTGTTCTAATAAAAGCTAAGAAAAAAAAGTCCTTTCAAAGAAATGCTTAGTTGTTCCATCTATGTAGTTATAGAAGTACATTCATTCTCTAAAATTCAATAGCTTTGGTTATGTAATACAGCAAGAAAATGATGTGGAGGAAATCCAGGCTCCATTTAAGTCAATGGAAATTTACAGGCTTCAGTGGAGGTTTTTTGGAATAACGTCTCTAGGCATGTACTAAATTTGCATACAGATTTTTGGGTCCACCTTCTATAGTACTTTCCTATAAGCACTCAGTTTCCTCGGCTTTTGGCACAAAAAGTAGATAAGAGTATTTTGGGGTGTGGTGTGTGTGGGAAATAGAGCACATTCATTTAGTAAGCTATGCAAATATGTTCCTATTTTCAGATTAGAAATAATCCTATTAATTTGATAGGACTGGCTATGTATGTATAGAGATGGTGAAAGTAGAATCTTTATGAAATAAAGTAAAATGTTGCTTTGTGCATTACTGTTTTTAGAGAAACAATGCATGCATCTTTTGCATCCTCAGTTACTGAAGAGTTTCATCAAGCTCCCACTGGAATCTAAAAGTAAAGGACTGGACCCTAAATCAGATCTGGGGTTTTCTGAAATAGTTAGAAATGTCAACAACTTGACTTATTTCTCTGAAGCATTTCTGCAGCAATGGTTGTATGCTTTCAACTCAGTTTATTCCATTACATAGAAGTTCTGTATAAAATTCAAGATTCCATACTAGGTTTTGGACATAGCTTCTTTCTGTCACCATATTGAAATAATAATATAATAAATAGCATTCATTTTCATACAGTGGGAGATCAAGTGGATGAATTGAATGCAAGTCTGCTTTTCCCCCTTTCCCCTCCTCTTCCCATCAAGGGCTACATATTATTCAAGTGTTCAACTGAATAAATGTACTATGAATAAATTTACACTCACATGGATTGCCTCCATATTACTCAGATCAAAAACCTAAGACCACTCTATCACCTTTAAACCTACAGCTAATTAGGTCTTTGCTATCTCTAGTATCTTCTGCACCAGAAGTGTGTCTTCGGGCACAGAAAGATGAAGGGTTAAAATAAAAAAGACATTTACTTCAGGTAAACTCAAGGGGATTATGACTTCAGTTTAGAAAAGCATCAAATACTCTGAAGTTCTTAGGTAGCTAATTTTCAAATGGATAGGAAACAGACACAAAAAACTTGCCTTAAATACAAAAGCTCTGGTCAAAATTATGTTGCTGTCAAATTTGGTCAAAGTTGGTCAAACTTATTCAATGAGTATTTTTTTAAAGTGTATATACTAGCAGAGTTACAGTTACTCATCAGATAAATTGATGGATGAATGCTTGTCATTTGGAAAACTTTACTGATAGTTTTTAGGTCTAAATCTTATAACAACAAGAAAAAACTCCCAACTTTTAACCAAGTAAGAAAATGACACCTAGTTACATCTTCTAAAAGGACTAGTGATACATTTATTGAAGAGATTTTAAACTATCTTATGTCTGATTGGTGGAGAAAATGACAGAATGACAAGTTATACAAAAGGACCTTTCATGTATACCTACAAACAGGTATACATCACATCTATACATCTATTTAATATGCAAACACACATATATTCCTTCAGAATAACAGTGATCTAATCAGCAGGTTTAATAGAAAATAATTGTGAAGATGAAAAACTGTATTTTAAAATGCCAAACATACTGATATTTGGTAGAGTAATATATTCAGTTTAGGTTATTATTCTAAAAATGATCGTGTTATCCACTATCAAATATCCTGTTATGTAAACAGAGAGCCCTCCTAGAGACTCTAGAGGCAAACTATATTCCAAAGTATTTTCAAATTAAAAAATCAATTACTTCAAACATATTGCAGAAAAAAAAAATCTATTCCCAGATCCATTTCACTGGTTTATTCAGGGACTGCCACTGAGAAGGAAAACAACCATTGGACAATAGGATTACACTCTCCTCAGTATCCAAGGAACACCTCATCTACACTCCTGCCAGCATACAAAATTACATCTTTCAATCTCACACTGAATGATAGCCAAAAGGTAATTCTGCAGGCCTGATTTTGGGAGACGTACCCTCTCCAAGATTTTTAGATATTTCAACTCCTGCATGCTAACATTTTCTCAGTGCTTCCCTTCTCACTTCATTAATTTATGTTTAGCGACACATATGTTTTAAAAATTGATTTGACTTAAGAACTTTGGGGTCTATCTGCTGACAGAAAGACATTCTAGTGGTTGCAATGCAGTTTCAGTCTAATTTAGATATAGGGAAATGTAATCTTGTCATACATCTACTTTGCTATTGACCTACACCAGGTCTCATCTGTTATATGCTTGGTTCATCTGAATGATTTTCTTTCAACTTAATATATGTGGGAAGTGGTTAAATGGGACCATTACATTGGTTTCAGTGACAAAAATTAGTGTAAGCAGTAAAATGGTAAAAGGTCTTTTAAAGCTTGTGGTAGACACAATTGTTGTCTTTTTCTTTTTTAGCAGAGGGAATGATGCCTGAAGATGGAGCTGTTTACAAACTTCCGTAGGACAAAAGGGAACATCTCTATTTGCAACACGAACTTCACTGAAACAAGCACTGTAGTTACTTTTATTATGTATAAATAGATCTGTCCATTTCCTAAACACTGTAATAAATTTATAAAGTAGGGATATACCATATATATACTTTTTCCACAAGTACTTATCAAGTGTTTCATTCTAGAAGTGAAGTCAATGAAATATGAAATTAATGTTAACTGACAAAAGGCTTGTATTTTTACCAGTATAATATTTATGTATGATTTTTAATAGTGCTCAAAGTCTCCAATCTGAGTTCTTTATTTTTTAATCTTTTATGCCTATCTGTATGTGCATGTAATCATACTGATTAGATTTTGTCATCACGTCATATTCATAAATATGAATCATGCCAGAAAAGCTCTTATGCGGAGCTACACATGTCAATCTTTTCTTGCCTTCTGGAAATCCAAGTTTATCCCCATGAGGGAGAATTTTCAAAGCTGGTTCATTGTAGCCAGAAAGCAGTATGCTTGTGTAAGATTTTTTTTTCAACATGGCCACTGGTGCAACATCTGCACTCTTTTTCAGTGAACTTTCATAATTCTTCAGTGTGTACGAATGATTCGTATGCTGAAGTTAAGCAGTGCATAAATACTGGAAGAATCAGGGCCTAAGCTGTCTAAGTACACATATAAACACGTTATATGCATATTCAACATACATAGTCTCTACTATGGTTTACAATATCTGCAAGTGCACACATATATCTTCCTAGAAACTTGAAAAAGGGTTTGCCTGGGTCCCTGCGTTTGCTTCACTAACAGCCATTATTACAACTTCAGCTTTTCATGTAGCTCTCACCTTCCTTCCGATAAAACATGCAATGTAAGCACTGCCTGAAGGTGTTCAATCCATTTCTTACTTTAAATGGAATATGTGCCCAGATTATCTGCCTAACTGATGTACAATTACTATTTTTTGTTGTGCTGTTAGACAAAGTTTTGGCTTTGTAATAAACTGTACTATTTGCACACAAGCATACATACAGACAATCACACGCTGCCTTTTTCTTTCAGTTGCACTATTTTAATTAAGAGATTTTAATCAAGCTCCAGTGCTGTCATCAAAAAAAATTAATCTTACCCACCTATCTGAATATAAGCAAGCTGTCACCTAATTTTATCTAACATTTTAGAGAGCATTGCATAAATAATTCAAAATACCATCTACACCTTGTCTAATTACCAGACTTAAATCCTGAAGATTCATCAAGTCTCAAAACAAAAACAAAAGCAGAAACAATACCCAGAGTGTACTTTACGCTTTAGGGTAACTAGCCTCAAACATACCCACAAACACTTTTTATTTTGGACCACAGCTCTACCTTTTGTGCACAGAACCAGAAAGCTCAGCGGTCATTACTGACACTTGGAATAGCTAGTGAATATAAAAGGTTAATTAGGTCAAAGGACTGTCAGCATTCACAGAGAAAATTCTGAATTCAGAACCATGCAAGATCACATAGACTAAGTTTATTTGAGGTTTCACATTGTACCCTTGCACTTTCTGGGCCAACGTCCTTCATAAAAAATCTGGCAGCAGTTCCTTACTCTCATTTAATTTGTCAGTACCATGTTACCAAGATGTATCACAACAATAGACAGGAATGACTGCTGGAGAAAACACAACTTACTGCTAAGGGTCCATTGAGAGAATACAGACAATACAGAAATCAGAGAACTGGTACCACATGCCACAGCAGCACTGTGCAGCAGCCTCCTCCTTTTCCACGGTCTCAATTTTGCATGTATTGCTAAGGTAGAGTCAAGCAGCACGCACTGTGGGAATCCATTCTTAAAGACAATGAAGATTCACAACACAGCAGAATGACCTATGTCTGAAAGGAGACATTTCACTTCATCTTCTTCCCTGTCATGCTCAATGTTCTCAAGGAAGTTTACAAGCCTTAGCTTTACCTTTGGGTGGAGGCAATGAGATCATTTCTCTGCATGTTTTAATATGTCTTGCAGATTTTTGCTCTTGGGTTCTCAGCACTGAGATGGTTTGCTCTGATTCATTCAGTTAATTCGGTTAATGAATGAATCAGTGGTTATTTGGATTTATTGAAGAGAGAACAACAGCAATCTACTGTGGCCCTTTCTTTTTAGCTTGTTCTTTTTTTCTTTCTTTGATTTTTTTTACATTTTCGTATTTCAAAATAGTCCTGAAAAATCTCAGTTTCTCCATCATCATATTTTTTGCAATTCTACAAAACCTCTTCAGTCACTGGTTTGACTAAGTATTGTCCTTGGGAGATTATAGGTGGTGAGAGAGAAAAGGGAAAAGGAAGGAAAAGGAAGAAATTACTCTTCATAGCATAGCAGAAATCTGAGTAATTGAAAATATCTCCATAGATTTCCTTGGTCGTCTTTATAAAGAGGAAACAAATGCTATTTTACTCAGAATCTCTGACCAACTGTTTATCTTGACTGCATATCATTTCCCTTCTCTGCCTTTGTGAATATTTATTGGATAAACATTAAGATAAGCAATTTGTGCAACACTCTCAGCTACTGATGGCTTACTTGGGTGTAATGGATTGCAAGTTGAACTGTGTTATGAGCCACAGTTGAGCCTTCTAATAGGGTCAAGGTCAATGGCAGTACTGAAGGCAAAGGCAGTTGTTAGCTGAATGAACCACTAAAGAAAATAGTGTGGTGTCACCCAATATCACTGATAAACCTGTATTCAGTCTTATGACATGTAATAGCCACTGGTAACTTTTTTACTTTGTGTTTTCCTTTTCTTTCAAGGAAGTAATAGGTAGTTTCTGAGGGTTCACAATATACATTAGAATGCACTAAAACTAAAAGATCAACTGCAAACTTCATCTGAAGTTTTAAAAATTGATGCCACATTCTATAGAATTCTTCATTGTGATCTTTATGTTGCAATTCACACATAGAGGTCTCTAACAAAAACATGTTTGGAAAAATATTTGGCTCCATGGTTCAAAACCAAGACCCAGTATCTGACATGATTCAGTGCTATTAGTAGGCAAGACCTAAGACAAAGCGAGGATTCAATTACCTAGCCAATTATGCTATATTTTAATGTATTGCTCACAGATTCCCTGGGTATTTGGCAGCTGTCAATGCTATTGCTGGATTTCATCTGAAGAAAAATGTAGTTTCAGGCTTGCAAAACTGCCTCCTTACCTGCACTATATGTAAACACGTATCTGTTGTTACACCTCTAGGGAGCTTTTTACTTGTTGGCAAACAGGCTATTTGGCATTTATTTTACATACCAGAAAAAAAAAAAAAGGTTTTATGCCACAATGATCAGTTTTCAATTTAAAGCTTTTACTTCATCCTATCTAGAAACAAATATTGAGGTTCTAGATATGAATGAAAGCAAGTAGGCCAGATGCATACATCAGTTTGTTGCTAATTTTTCAGAAAATACTTAGTTTAATTGAACTTCTTTAACCAGAATCCCATTAGACAACTACTCTGGACAGTTTACTCTGATGGACAACGTCTCTCACACATTCAATGCTGAAATCTTGTCACACTTTATATTTTTCACCATTCACTGAAGAAAAAAGTAATGCCTTTTCAAAGTTTAAATGTACAGGAGAAAGAAACTTCAGTGGGCATTATGCATTAAATTACAACTGGAAACTTCAAAAACTTGTAAAATAAAATTTATGTCTAGCAGAAGAACTACAAGTCACATTCTCATATGCATTATATTAGTTCTTATTGTTTTGTTATGAATAGTTGGATTAAATAAATGTATGTTTAATTGATTTCATCAAGTGCTTTGATGCTAGCAAAAAAGCTTTCAGGAAATAGTATTTTTGAAGAGTTTTTATAAGGTAAAAGAAGACTATTTGCCGAAAAAATGCAAGCAGTGTTAACAACTAAATAAGCTGTGCCCTACATAGCAATGTATTGCATTCAAGAAAACGAGAACATTATTTTGCCAAAGTTGGTAGTAGGTGAATTTCCCTTGTCAAATTACATCTGCTTTACTGGTAAAGAAAGACTGAAAAATTGAATGATTTCTGGAGAGGAAAGGACAGATTTCTCTTGACCTTCTTTAAACTTGCAAACTTCCTGCACCCATTTTGTCAATCTGTTTTTGTGATGGTGTCTGTGGTCGAGGTGAAAACTAACTTCAGGAATCCTGAGTCACAAGTCAATGCCCAAGCAATTAACTGTTCTTCCTATCTTCTACACCTGAAAAACCTAGAAATGCTTTTAACATGCATGTGTAAAAGCTTCTGAGACTAGACATTGCACTGTAAAACCCAGTCCCCTGCACACCACAAATCCCTCCCTGTGTGCTCATCAGCAATTACCGCAGTTGTTGCCCATGTGTCTACCCAAAACTTGTTCTAAACACATTTAGGTAGAGTTGTTTAAGCTTGCAATGTATAAAAATGTATCCATATATCATTACAGGAGATCAGAGAGAGGAAGGCTATGACAGAGAAAATTAGCTAAATTCAAAAAAATCTTCATCAGTTGCAAAGAACTGCTGAGTTCTGGACTAGTGTATGAAGTTTCCATGTACCACAGTCAAAAGTAAATGCAATATAGTACACTTCTTTCTGGCCTATGAAGTACTGCAGTATGTTGAGTAAAATGTCTCATTCTTTAAATAGAATGCAGTTAGTATGATTCCTGAGAAAGTCTACTTTCAGTAGACTTAAATTTTGTGTTTTTAAAGACAGATATAATTGCACTTGCCAGAATATAGTTTCAGCTACTTTGGGACCAAGTCTACTTTTTTTTTTTTCCTTTCTTACCCAGTTGGGTGCTGTGGTACAGAAAGACGCGTTTTCTCACAGTGTACTCTCACTGTGCCAATACTCAGAAGTCCCAAGCAGGATATCAGCACTCGATTATCTCTCTTTTTCAGAGACTGCCTTTCCAGAGCTCTTTTCCCATCCATTGTTTCAACCAGCCACTCCTGTACTTCCAAACAGACTCCTTCCGTTATCTTCTTAATGGGTTCTCCATAGACTCTATTACCTTTTACTTCCCTGCATTGATTATTGGACTACCTCCTTTCTGATTCTCCATGCACAACTAGGACCAGCCGAGAAAATAAAATATAGCATTGAATATTGATGCAATACCCTCTCTCTTCCTTTCCAGCTCTCATACACATCCATTGAAGCCACCTGACGCAGTTCACATATCCACTATGGAGCTTCTGATAGAAGCTTCTATCATGAAGCCGTTGTAGACATCATAGAGTCATCAAGGTTTTGTTTTTTTCCTTTCATCAGATTTGCATCTGGTTGACAGACAGCACAGGCTAAGGTAACAAGGCAATTATCATTAGCCATTCAGCATGGCTAAGTCTTCATCAAACATTTTGCTGACAGTCATATTTGATAAGCAATGTGATTCCTTTTTCTGCACTCCCAGTCATGGCATTGGCAAAACAATCTGCACAGACATGCTCAGGAAAAGACAGTAGCAAGGCTTTGTGCTACTTGGGTTCAGGCATCCTGGCATCCTACCCTTGCCTTCTGCAGCATTCATCACCCTAAGCAAGGCTAAGTCAGCAAGCCAATCTCGATGTCCTCTTTGGTCTCAACTCTCCCAGGCAGCCCAGCTAGGGCTGTAGCCACACATTTCTGGTTTCTTCACCTTTCAGTAAAAATCTTCCATCAAATCCGAAGTAGCTTCTTCAGATAACTGATTTCAGCTTTTACCTGCTCCTAGATCTGTTTCTGCTCAAATAAATGTTTTCCAGTCAGTGACTAGCTCTCTAGGCATGGTGGTGTTAGGTTGATGGTTGAACTTGATGATCTTTGAGGTCTTTTCCAACCTTAAAGATTCTATGATTCTACAATTCTTTAATACTCTTTCATGTTTGTCTGTGTGCAGGTCCAGGGAGGGCCACCTTCTTTACAGCACAAGCAACAAAGACCCTGGGGCATGGGCATGGAGTTGAATGACACTCGATAGAAAACAGTGAAGAAAGAAGAAGATTTTGCTTGCACTTTCACACTGAAAGGTTGGTACTAGGTCTATGGTTGTGTCATACCAGAAAACTCCAGAACCTTTAGAGAAACACAGAGGTTTGTTATCCTTTTTCCTATAGGGATGACTGTCACCGCACGACAACGGACCGACCCACCCTACCGGGATCCCATCCCGGGGAGAGAGACACAGACACAGATGCCGTGGAGTCAGATCTCAATTTACTGCTGCGTCACATCACTATATATACCCGTGCACCCGCTACGCAAGCCCATACACCTGCTACACACGCGAACGTACCCGCCCCCTGCACCCGTGCACCTATCCGTGCCTAGCGCGCGAATCGTGCACCTATCTGTGCCTAGCGTGCGAATCGTTATGGACCGCCCTTCCTGTGCACGTGCAGCCCTGCGGACTGCTCTTCCTGTGCACGTGCAGCCCCACTCGTAGCCTTGTTGCTGCCTTGCAGGGCCCCATATCTCCCCCCTCTTTGCTCTTTATAACTCTGCATCCTGCTGCTGAAGGGCTGGTGGTACTGAGTGAATATTTGCCTAGCGACTCCATCAACAATGCTGTGTATAAACCGTAACAATAGCGGAAACAGAGTGCTATTAGAACAACAACTGTGACAGTTAAACCCGTAAATGCAAACCCATAAACAGGATATTTCCCAGCCACTGGGGCAAACCAAACAGCCCTGAGAACCACCCCCAGTCCTTTAGAACCCTGATGTTGAGTGGAATCGGTGTAATTTGTAAACCTCTCCCAGAAATTAGTCATCATCGCCGGTTCTGGGAGACTCACAAGCAGGATCGTCCCAATCAGGAGAGATACGAGAACATCGCGTTTCCCGATTCCTTTGTTGCTCCTCCAGCCATGGCTGCACGAATCGAGCTGGGATCCAGTGGGTTCCTGCATCTGTGGAGATACAAGCATACCCTTGCCCCCACGTCAGAAGGTTAGCAGGACCTTCCCATCATGGACTTTCCAGCAGGCGGTAGTGAACCTTCGGAAGCGCCTTGCCCCCAAATAGCAGTTGTTGCGTAGAAAAATTATTTTGAATAGGAGTAACAGATTGAAGGTCAGCAAATGACATATGTTTCAGTACCACAAGTGCTTTATCAATTAGGATTTCTGGCGAACCCCTCTCTCTTCCCTCTCTTAGGCGTGTAATTTGTGTTTTCAGAGTGCCATGCACCCATTCTATGATCGCTTGCCTGGTGCTGTTAAGAGGAATGCCAAAGGAGTGGCGGACTCCCCACATCTGCAGGCGAGTAATGTCCTTTCCTTCCACATTTGTAGCACGCCTTTTAGGCCCGAGCCTTTTCACTAGCTCCCACCGGTTTCCCAGAGGAACAGTCCTTCTTCACCTGGCCTATATCCCCACATTGAAAACATCGCCCTTCCTCCGAGCCTCCGCCCGTCGGGCCAACCACTTGCTTCACTGCTGAGGCGACTGCAAACGCTAGCGGCTCTGCGTCCCTCGCTCTCTCAGCCTTCACACACGCCTCGATCCTCTGACCCAACCCTGAGCCTGCCGGCAACCCCTGAATCGCCTTTTTACAGAAGTCATTTGCATTCAAAAAGGCAAGGTCTTTCCCCAAAGGACCTCTAGCAGCGCCGGGTAGACCAGAGACATCAAGGCTTTTGTTAAGGCGATCTAAGAATTCCAAATAGGGTTCATTTGCCTTTTGTTTAATCTGCGTGTAAGGCTGCCTGTACGGCGGGCTCCTCCTGTCCATACGAGCAACCGCCTTTAAAGCTTTCCGGGCTAGAAGACTAGCCTGCTGAAGAACGGCAGGGTCTCAAGTACACTGGCGGCGGGGGTCGATGTGAGCCCCAACGCCGCGCAACTGGTCCGCCCCCACCCCAAAACATGGGTGATTTGCGGTGGTAGCCAATGGTGGCATCCATAGCGAAACCCTCCCATTTGCTCTCAAAAACCACCAGCTGTGTGGTCGTAAGAATAGCCTGGCACAGATTACGCCAGTCATAAGGCGTGAAAGCACTGGGCTCAAGTACATCCAACAAAGCCTCACAGGCAGAGCTGCTTAACCCTGAGGTGGCTATCACGTTGCGGATTTCCTTAACAACCTTCCAGTCGATGGGTTCCCACCTTGCCCACCGGGACCCCTCACCACCGGGAAGGCCGTCAGGTCCCCCCCCGGGGAACATCCAGTGAATTCAGAGTCACATGAGCTACCCCTTGGAGGGCGCAGTTCTTAACGACAAACCGCCAGTGGGCGGCGGGATCAGGGCCCGGCGAGGACTCGTCCAGACCCGACGGGCCCGGCCCGCCCCCGACCGGGTCCGACGAGGACGGCAGCCTCGCCAGCTCCTGGGCCAGCCCCCCCGAATTAACCGCCAGCCGGCGAATCTCTGTCAGCAAACGGTGTACTAGGTCCTTCCCCCACCTCCAGCGATGACCGCGGACCCATCGACGGGGGAAGGGGAACCCTCTCCGGCCGGACTGAGGGCATGCTTGCGTCCTCAAGCTGGCCCTCGTAAGCCGGTAGCACAGAGGGCAGAGGCCCCGCCCGGGCAGGCGTCACTGGAAAATCGGCCCCCCCCCCGAAAAACGAATCAGCCGCGGCGTCCGGCTTATAAGCTGGATCCCCTTTCCCCACCGGGTAGGCGCTAGGACCCTGCTCCGCGTCCCGCGGCTCCTCGGGCGCCACCTCGAAACTGGCTCCCGCCTCACTATCGCTCCACGTGTCACTGCTATCCCGACCGTCGGAATCCGAGTCGGGTCGCCTTTCACTCAGTGGAACCCCGCAAACCACTGAGGCCGCGGCTTGCCAGACACCCAAACATCGTGGACCTTCTCAAGGCACCTCTTAACCGCCCCCAACTCGGGAATAAGGGACAGGGCGGTTTTGTTCCCCGCGGCGGCAGAAGCTAACAGCCCCCCCTCCCACCGCGGTTACCTTCCGCAGGTCCATCACCTCGGAAGACTGATGGATCAATCCCCTGCGCATCATCCATTGGATGAAATCCTCCGTACCACTAGAGGAGACCCTCTCGTCTACCTCCGTAGCAAGTACCTTCAGAATCTTCACCGTTTCCTTGACAGATACCGTCGACATGATGAGGTCTGGATTTCCCCGAACCCCGCTCGCCTTGGTGCACCGGAAAACCCGATCCGTCCGATCACGTCGGGGTCACCACTTGTCGCCGTGCGACAACGGACCAACCCACCCTACTGGGATCCCATCCCGGGGAGAGAGACACAGACACGGATGCTGTGGAGTCAGATCTCAATTTACTGCTGCGTCACGTCACTATATATACCCGTACACCCGCTACGCAAGCCTGTACACCTGCTACACACGCGAACGCACCTGCCCCCTGCGCCCGTGCACCTATCCGCGCCTAGCGCGCGAATCGTTGCAGACCGCCCTTCCTGTGCACGTGCAGCCCCGCTCGTAGCCTTGTTGCTGCCTTGCAGGGCCCCATAGATGACAATAAGTCTTAAAACCCCAATAATACATGAATGAAGGAGTCTTTCCACTGTGGGCTTGGTCTTGACCACTGGCTATTAAAACCTAATGACAGATGTTTCAGCTACACTGCTTGGAGAGCTGCCTCACCACTTATTATTCTTGTGCTGGTACTGCTCTTTAAATTTATAATTTATCTGCATTGGAAACCAAAAATATTCTGTTGAGTTATTACTACACACCTTGTGTATGAAGGCATACAGCCATTTGTCTCCACACTATAATTATTTGTTACTTCACAGGAATGTATGTTGTTTCATAGACTAAAAAGTTACGTTGCTTGTAAAAAGTTGGCTGTTATGCACCATTGTATATTTCAGTTAAGACCTTATGAATATAGGATTACATTGTTTCTCTCTGTTCCCCTAGTGATAAAACAAATACATACTGTGAAAAGATGGGTTTCACATCAGCAGGGGTGAACCTCATCCTGGAACAGCAGCTAACTTGCCTGTTTGGGGTAGAAGGTTTACTTTAAAAAAGGTGGTTAAGATGAGTGATTAAAATCAGACTTAGCTTTCAAGAAAAAAATTGCACCCATTGTCTGATTTCTTAAAAGCAATCATAACTTCTCTTAGGACAAAATAAAAGTTATTATATCTCCTTTATTTTATACAGATACACCTATGAAAGTGCAAGATCAATTTCTCCAACTTAAAACTACCAACTGCCCACACACTATTAATTTACCTGCCGTGTAATTTTTCAATATCAGAGAGTCTTTAATTGCATGTATATGTATTTCTTTTTCAATGTTATTTTCAGTATTAACAATAAGGGATAGGATTCAAACTAGTGGAACCTTACAAGAGATTTTGAATGACAGCTCTTTACACAAGTCCATGGAAAAATACACATTTTGAAAGAACATTTGTTGCAAAATAAAGCAATCAATATGATTGCTTACGGTGCTTATTCACATTATGCCTCAGTCCTTACCTGCAAGTTCTCATACATTTTTTCAATAGCCTTACTTTGTTCACAGCAAGTTTGGAAGGACACAGCATAGTTCCATTTTTACTTGTGTGATGGGAACATCTCATGATCCATTGAACATCAGCCAAAAATCATAGTGAATGTTCTGAATGTTCTGAATTCAGACTCACAATACAACTGAGAAGGATGCCTATTTATATACATTGCATAGTAGATGGTCCTGCCAAAGCTCAGAAGCACTTTGTAAGGGCAACAATTTTGAGATGGTCTCTACATGTCCCATCACCTTGTATTTTCTTAATTTTAAATTCTGGAAGAAGAAAAGAGCACAACATATATGCTCTGAATCTCAGCTACATTCCATGTACAATATTCACACTGTTAAATGGAGGTTCAAATGTTACTGATGTAAATACTTATTTCTGTGTTTTTGTATGATGGCAAATGTAAGAAGAAGAGTTTGTCCCAAACCAGGATCAGACAGACATTTCCTAGCCAACATTTCAGTGACATGCTGAAGAAAGGCAGATACAGTCAAAAGCACAGCAGGTACAAACAGGTAGTAACTTTATATTTGGGAAGCATATGTGCAACTGAGCAGCTATTTTGGTATAGATACAGGGAGCTATCTTTACATAATTTTTAATATTCTCAATAGATATGTGCATTGGACAAAATTTCAGGCTCTCGGAAAAGCTAGCGACAGAAAATAATCGAGGACAGAATTAAGGTGTGGTTTTTTTTTTTTTTTAAAACAGCAACAGCCTTTATTTCCTTTAATAACAGTAGCAGGATTTGTGCTATTATTCATATAGCAGTGTGATTTCATACATGAAGCCTCACAAGCAATAGATACATAGAAAAAAGAAGACTGACTCCCTGCCAACAGCATTACACAGCTAAAAGCCCCTTTACCTTCAAGTAGTCATACTAAGCTTTACCACAGTAAAAGTTAGAGGAGAACACAGGAAAATGACAGAACATCAGCAATAAATTAATGTAATAAGTATAACTTTTCCCTTAACGTTTTTCTCTAACCTTTCATTAAACCTAGCTCATATTTTCAAGTTTGATTTCTGTTACAGTGGGTAGCTTTTACACTACTTCCTATTCCTGGCAGAGCAGCTATTCATGAGTAGGGCAAAAAAATGATACAGATCGCAGGTGGTCACATATATCTGTGGTTCAGACTTGGGAGGGCAAAGTTTAAATTTATCAAGAATACCACTCCCAGATGTTTGATCTCCAGACATTTGTTTTTCAGCAAACAGGACTTCTGTATGCAAGCCACACCTTTTGCAATAACCGCAAACTTGTCACAGCAAAGCAGGAGGGGGCAGATCTAATCTTACTCATAACTTTGACGATAAGGTAGTTGCTAGGAAATCAGACTTAGCAACACAATGTGAGCATTATTGTATTAATTTCCAGAATGTAAAGAAGTTATAATGAAATATCTGCCATTCTGAATATTGAATATGATTGTTTACAGAAAGCATGTACCGATGTCAAAAGGGACTTTTCTACTGTTGAGAGAGGAAAGAAAGATTGCTATAAGAATAATCTGAAGGCAAAGGAGAAACTTCTGATGTGCAATCACCATAAAACCTATTAAAAATGCTATAACAATGTTCCAGGCTGCATGGAAAGAGAAGAAATAACTAAACATTTTCATTTGCCAAGTAGTAAAGAAATTAAAACTTTTGTCCTGGTGAAAAAGGACAACTCTATAATATGAAAGCATTTCTTCTTTGCATATTAGAATTTGGGGGGCTGGGCTGGTGAACTTTGAGAATATGCTCCTTTCTTTGGCTAAAGAGTGGCAAGCTAAAGAATGGCAAGTGGAAATCTCACTCCCTAGTAAGAACTGGTCATGTCACTGCTAGCTCCTTGATTCATGGCCCAGTTAAACACTCCATCCCTGAGTTCTGCTATCATGGCCCTCGTGCTTTATCAGTGAAAATTAACTATATCTTTCCCACAGTATTCTTTCCACACATGGTCAACTGTGAAATAAGTGTACAAGGGACGAGCAACGGATGTCATCTACCTGGACTTGTGCAAAGCTTTTGACACTGTCCCACACAACATCCTTCTCTCTAAACTAGAGAAGCATGGGTTTGATGGATGGACCACTCGGTGGATAAGGAGCTGGCTGGATGGCCGCACTCAGAGAGTGGTGGTCAACAGCTCAATGTCCAAGTGGAGACCGGTCACGAGTGGCGTCCCTC
>JAAGAY010004626.1:27670-96460 GCA_011801015.1 Ardeotis arabs
GAGGTGGTGGATGCCCCATCCCTGGAAACATTCAAGGCCAGGTTGGATGAGGCTCTGAGCAACCTGATCTAGTGGGGGATGTCCCTGCTCCTTGCAGGGGGGTTGGACTAGATGACCTTTGAAGGTCCCTTCCAACTCTAACCATTCTATGATTCTACGAAATAAGAGATGTACTGCAGAGACAATGCTTCCCTATGGAAAGAATTAATTCCAAGACTGACATGGCAAATCAGGCATGCTAAAACCCAAACAAACTGAAAAATACCTCCTTTGTGGATAAACAAAAATAGCAAGAATTTTTGTTAAGTTACTATGATTAAACCTTAAATATGTACAAAATAAAAAATAAGAGAAAGTTTCACTTCTAAATCCCGTTCTGTTCAGGTTCTTCCTCCATTCCTATTTACATAGTTTTTGAGCATGTTTTGTATCTGAAATGAAGCTCTCATTGACCTTAAAGGAAAGCTAGAATATTACCTACAGTGTCCAGAATAAGGCCACGATTTGCTTACTGTGTTATTTCTGCTCCTTACGTCAGGCAAATATGTTTTTGATCCATTTTCCCAAGACCTTTCTCTGCAGGAGATGTGGATATTCTAAACTCTGTGCCTATTTTCTGCCATCTGAGCCATCTGCTTATGGCAGAAAAGAGAAGATGAGAAGGAAAGCCCAATATTAAAGGTGAAAGAGATTAAAATGCAAATAAATGACAGTACGTTTGAAGACTGCCATAGTAGTTTGTATTTGACAAAAAGGCAGCATGGCAGGTTTTCCCCTGTTACTGTGACAGGTCATCATTTCTAATCTCAGGGTCATGTCCAAGTTCTCTCTTTCATAATTGCTTGGGCTGACATCTATTTTGACCTTTTTTCATTCTGGCCTCCCCGAATGAGAGAGGTCACAGAACCATAAAGAGGCAGAAGTTCCATAAAACGCCATAGTGATTATGAAATGGGACTACGACCCCTCTGGCCTTTGGTATAAATGTATAGATAATGTGCCATGATATTTTAACCCTTGAAAGTTGCTAAAGTACACATATTTGCCCTGTTTTGGTACAATTTGTGAGAGCTACTTTTACAATATCTGCAGTGTTATTTGTTTGTGATGTTCTATGAAATATGTATTTAATTATAGATCCTCCCTATTTTTACCAAGGAAAGATTCATGAGTAATTAGTCATATTTGCTAAGAATTTATAGACATTACAATTAATATAATTTCATACAATTATTCCCTCTGCTATTCTGAATAGTCCCAATATCTGTCTTGTGGGAGAACACTCTCCATTTTGTTTGACTCTGTTTTCTATTTAGAAACATTAGATTAAGGTCTACAGCTTTCTGTGAATCATATATGAAGCTGGGAGCTGTAGAAATATTACACTGACCAAAGTGCACAAAGAACAATTGAATCTCAGCTAGGACAGTTATGATGCATAAGCTCTCCTTGATTACCAGCAACAAAGTGCTGGCTAGCTTCTTATTCACACTGTATTGTGATAAAATGCATAGTCAAATATCAATATAATGACAAATAACTGAAAAGCAACCGTCAATAGTCCTTTGGAAAGGAATCTCTACAAAAATAGTGCTTAACAAAAATATTTTCACATATATGTATCCAGTAATTTGAAGATTACATTTAAATAAGCATGTTATTATATAGTCTTACCTAAGGAACCCTCTGTAAGTAATTGATTACTACTGTAATAGTAATTGGAAAATATAAAGACATCTAAAGGACAAATATTTCACTCATTACAGAGCTACCTGAATCCTGGAAGCTCCTTTTTCTATTATGTGTTTTATTATTAATACTATTCTCTTTTAAGATGACCTGGGCTAGGGGTGCAGCTACACAGCTCAAAACTAAAATCTGCTTAAGTATTAGTATAGGGCTGGGTGTGTGCCAGGCAGCCTTTTCTCCATTCAGTGATTCAGGATTTTGTAACGCCAGAAAGGGCCAAAGGTTTGATCAACTAGATACTACAGAGCAGGATTCTCCATTAGAGGTGGGAGCACAAATTCAAGGCAGGGTCGTGACTGTCCGGTGGCTATGAGAATATGGTGAAGGGATGTCCACACACCAGGGTTGGTGACAAAGTAGATGCTAGGGTGAGATCACGATACTGTCATTACGAAGGAAGCACCAAGGGAAACTGAGGAGACGCAGTAGTGTTTTCAAGGAGGAAACTGGCATATCATCTCACCTAGCTAAGCACAGAGGAAGGGTTTTCAGCACTGCCTCTTTTGTGCAGCTTCTTATATTGTAGACATGTGAGGTTGAGCAAGACAAATTTGAGCATTACAGGAGTAACTCAGGATTTGAAGAACCCGCTATCTTCAGTTTAGAGATGTTTAGCTTCTCAAGGCTTTATATGTAGCCCATTTTATCCTGATATTATTTTCTCTCTTCTCTTTTACTCTCTCTCTCACTAATATCATACACTAGCAGTAAATAGCATTATTATAATTCAGAAAATAATTTAACATCATAGACAACTACAAATGAAGCAAAACCAATGGTCAATTAAATGTTTTGCAATAGTAGAGTTATCCAAAACATGCGTGCTGACTCTGAAGTTGTCCAGCAGGCAAATAACATTCTTTTAAATGAATATAGTGCATAATCAATCACCCTAAACGATAAATTAAGAGTATTATCTGCTCAAAAAAACCCCTCCTATCAGTATGGTCCTTCTTAGACCAAGAATAGAACTTCTTGGAATGTGTAACTGCTGAAATGAAGTCTGCAAGATCTGAAAGCACATCAGATGCTAACACAAGATAAACTGATGTAGTTCTCTTATAAACAAGGCACCCTTGATGTTTTGCAGGCAGGAAGGGCCTTGCCCCAAATCTGATAATATCTGTCCTAGTTCTGGCTAGGATAGAGTTAACATTCACCTGAGCTGGGAGGAGAACTGGAGCTGGTGGTTCCTATGGCTGGGGCCACCAGCTGGGATAGTTTACTCATTAGCCAACAGCTGGGGTAAGTTTACACAAATTAGCCAAAGGGCTATTCCATCCCATGTGACATCATGCTCAGTATATAAGTGAGGAGAGTGGTGAGGGGAGTTTCCTGCTACTTGGGAGGAAAGTGGCTATTGGGATTTGCTGTGAGCTATTGTATGATATTTGTTTTCTATCTCTGTTTTGTTTTCTTCTGTTATTTCTCTGAATTTTATTTTTTTGTTTCATCTCAACCCATGAGTTTTGCTGCCTTCTGTTTACCAGTTCTCCTCTCTGTCCCACTGGAGGGTGGTGGGAGTGAGTGAGAGACTGTGTAGCTTAGTCCTGAGCAGGGCTAGACTATGACAATATCCTTTACCACCTATATAGAAAAAACTTCCTCTCTGTGCTGGGGGCCAACATAGAATCATAGAATAGTCTGGGTTGGAAGGGACCTTTAGAAGTCATCCTTGCAATGAGCAGGGATGTCTTCAACTAGGTCAGTTTGCTCAGAGCCCCACCCAGTCTGACCTTGAGTATTTCCAGGGATGGGGCATGTACTGTTTCTCAGAGCAACCTGTTCCAGTGTTTCACCACCCTCATTGTAAAAAATTTCTTCCTTATACCAAGTCTAAATCTATTCTCTTTTAGTTTAAAGCCACTACTCCTTGTACTATCACAACAGACCCTGGTAAAAAGTTGTCCCCATCTTTCTTATAAGCCCCCTTTAGGTACTGAAAGGCTGCAATAAGGTCTCCTTGGAGCTTTCTCTTCTCCAGGCTGAACAACCCCAACTCTCTCAGCCTGTCCTCATAGGAGAGGTGCTCTAGTCCTCTTATCACCTTTGTGGCCCTCCTCTGGACTCTCTCCAACAGGTCCATGTCCTTCTTATGTTGGGGGCTCCAGAGCTGGACACAGTACTCCAGGTGGGGTCTCACTAGAGCAGAGGGGGCAGAATCACCTCCCTCGACCTGCTGGCCCCTCTTCTTTTGATGCAGCCCAGGATGCAATTGGCTTTCTGGGCTGCAGGCACACATTGTTCGCTCATCTTGAGCTTCTCATCCACCAGCGCACCCAAGTCCTTCTCCTCAGGGCTGCTCTCGATCCGTTCTCTGCCCAGCCTGTATTTGTGCTTGGGATTGCCCTGACCCATGTGCAGGACCTTGCACCTGGCCTTGTTGAACTTCATGAGATTTGCATTGACCCACCTCTCCAGCCTGTCCAGGTCCCTCTGGATGGCATCCCTTCCCTCCAGCGTGTTGACCACACCACAGAGTTTGGTGTCATCAGCAAACCTGCTGAGGATGCACTCAATCCCACTGTCCATGTCACCAACAAAGATGTTAAACAGGGCTGGTCTCAATACTGACCCCTGAGGAATGCCACTCATCACCAAGCTCCGCTTGGACATTGAGTGGTTGACTGCAACTCTTTGTGCACCTTCAGGTTTCTTAGATAGTCTTGAACCTGCTCTTCTGCAGCGGGTGGTTCTTCATTCTCCCAGTCCCTGCCTTTGCAACTGCCCTGGCTGGTGAGGCAAAAAAGTTGAGTACTTCAGTCTTCTCCATGTCCTGGGCAACCAGGTCTCCTGTTTCTCTTCCGGAGAGGGCCCGCATTTCCCCTAGTCTTCTTTTTATCCTCGGTGTACCTATAGAAGCTTTTCTTGTTGCCCTTGACATCCCTGGCCAGATTTAATTCTGTCAGGGCTTTAGCCTTCCTAACCTGATCCCTGGCTGCTTGGACAATTTATCTATATTCCTTCCAGGCTACCTGTCCTTGCTTCCACCCTCTGTAGGCTTCTTTTTTGTGTTGCAGTTGGTCTAGGAGCTACTTGTTCATCCATGCAGACCTCCTGGCATTTTTGCCTGACTTCCTCTTTGTTGGGATGCATCGCTCCTGAGCTCGGAGGTGGCGATTCTTGAACATTAACCAGCTTTCTCATGCCCCTCTTCCTTCCTTCATCCCATGGTACTCTGCCAAGCAGATCCCTGAAGAGGTCAAATCCTGCTCTTCTGAAGCCCAGGGTAGTGAGCTTGCTGTGCACTGTCCCTGCTGCCCTAAGGATCTTGAACTCCACCTTTTCATTGTCACTGCAGCCAAGGCTGCCTTTGAGCTCCACATTACCCACCAGCCCCTCCTTGCTGGTGAGAACAAGGTCCAGCAGAGCACCTCTCCTCGTTGGCTCCTCTATCACTTGCAGGAGGAAGTTATCATCCACGCATTTCAGAAACCTCCTGGATTGCTTCTGCCCTGCTGTGTTGTCTCTCTAATGGATATTGGGGTAGCTGAAGTCTCCCATGAGGACCAGGGCACGTGACCATGAGGGTACTCCTGTCTGTCTACAGAGACCTCATCTGCTTCCTTTTCCTCGTTAGGTGGCCTGTAGCAGACCCCCACTATAATGTCACCTGTGTGTGATATCTGTGTGTCACCTAGTAAGTGATACCTTGTTTCTTGGTGTGTACATAAAAATATACTTTTTTTTTTTCCTTTTAATCTTATTAGTAAACAAATAGTCAAAGGTTTGTCATTTTTTTTACTAGTTCTCAGCTTTACTCTGTGGAAGAGTTCACTGTCCTAATACCATACTAGTGTAGTCAGCACACTGTACAGATCATTATGCAAAACTCATGGCATATATCACTTCATTAGCTTTTAGTAAGGCTATATGTGGATACCAAGTGATTTTTTTTTACCTTAATCAAAGGTACTTACAGGACATGTTAGTACAATTATATATAGATTATGCATGTAGTGCTGTTTAATGTCCTAGCCATATTGTGCTGTTTAATGTCCTAGCCAGAGAGGTGGTGGATGCCCCATCCCTGGAAACGTTCAAGGCCAGGCTGGATGAGGCTCTGAGGAACCTGATCTAGTCAAGGATGTCCCTGCTTCTTGCATGGGGGTTGGACTAGATGATCTTTGAAGGTCCTTTCCAACCCTAACCATTCTATGATTCTGTGATTTTCCACTCAGGAGAATTTGGAAAGGATCACATAAGGAGCACTGGAAATACCTGATTTTTAAAGAATATGACCTCAAAACATCAGTAAAATAGGGTAGCAAGATCTTGAAAAATTAGTTGGTTTGCTTTGGAACTATAGCATAGAAATATAACTTCATAGTTCCATATAATTGTAGTTAATTCATATGATATTCTCTAAGTTAAAAAAGAACTCTGAATGGGAATAAAACATTTTAAAGGGTGAAATACTAAGCATCTAAGCTGTATTTCACTGAAAAGCCTTGCCTTCCTGAGAGGTCAATCTTAGATCTCCAAATTAGTTCAATGATAATGGAATAATTCTAATGTTACAATGATTTTCACAGTCTAGTTACATTTTATCGGATGTATCTTTTTTCTTTTGTTGAAGTCACGTAATTAAGCACCATTAGGTACATTTTTGAGGTTTGATTAAGTCATCCTTAAGTTAATATCGAAAATAAGATTAATTGCTTTTCATGATTAATATGTCAGATCCTGGCAAGCTCTGGGAATGGACCTCCTGAAAATACATTGCTCCTTTGTGAGGTCATAAGAAACAATGTAAGGATGTTAGTGGAGTTTCCAGGCAAACATACCAAGACTTTAAGATTACAAGGCATATCCACTATTTTTATAGACTATACAGTATTTTTCACAGTGCAGCTGCATCCTGAAAATTACTTGCAAATAGTCCTTGCTTGCATAAATGGCTCCATTGGCTTCTCTGTAGCAAAGACGCAGTAGTCCTTACCCAGGTGATAAACCTCAGCGATCCATGCAAGTGGTATTTTGCTAGGGTGAGACCACAGACTTTGAAGAAAAAAAAAAAAGAATAACATATGTTTGAAAGATGAGTAGGTTTCAGTACAAAGAATTCAAATCTAACCAGACTTTGCAGGACTGAAATAAGCACAGCTGGTTTTACACTCTGTATCTCTGGTCAATGTTTAAAACAAATGAGTGCTGAAAACAAGAAGAAAAAGTAATTTGGAGACCCTCTTAGCTTTGTCAGTGGGAACTCTATTCTTGCTTTCTTTCTCCTTTTCCCAACCCACATATTAAAAAAGGAATTTCAGATCTGTCTGCCATGTCATTCAGTGACAGGTTTTATAACATTTGGAGAGGGCAAAAAACAGATGCCAAAAAGGCTGGTTTAAGCCATTTTTAAATTCTTGATGGGCATTCTTTGATTAGAAGTAGCAATCTCTGAAAAGGATGGACAGGAAAAAGTCCTGATTTAGCCTTCATTACAAGGTTAGCTTTGGTGATTAGCTCTAGATGTCAGGCAGCAGGTTCACCAGTGTGGAGACGGCTGTACAAAGCTGCATGTGTGTACTGCCGTCCACTGGGACACAGAGCAACCCTGGTGGGATACTATAGCTTTTGTGGGGTAGACTCCAGCTTTTGTTCAGCAGTATAGTGAGGCTCTGTATTATTTTCTTCAGAGGACTGCGGGAGAACTTGTTGCCTTCTGTGGAGCACAGAAGGAACTGTGGGAAAGTGGTGGAGGACTTTCATCAGACAAAAGGATTAGCCTGTTTCTCTGTGGTAAGGCAGGTGGCTGCCAGCTGAAGTATGTGCAGCATTTGTACTCTTAATTTTTATTGCATCTAGCTAGCTAGCTAACTCAAGTGGGAACACCAGGATATTTATGTGACTTAAGAGCTTGCATCTCAACTCTCCACTTAAGACTGATGAACATCCAGGGGAATGAACACTCATATGATCTGTACCATTCCTAAAATGGAACTTGTACTCTGGGGGATCATATTGACACACTTCATTGCAAGTAAGTAATCCTGGATGAAAAAGGTGAAAGAGATTATATTTGAGAAAGCAACTGAGAGAAAGAAGCTCTTCTTAATCAATGAGGTGTTTATTTTTAATGGAAGAAAACAATGTCTAACACTGGAATCACACTAAAATGACAAGTAATTTCAGTGAGATCTGTCCATACACAGTAGGAGACCATGCTTTTATTGTCAAAGGTACCCCCAACTCTAACCCCTGTAAATGTCACAAGGGAGAAGTTAATTGAGCTCATCAGGATCTATGTCTTCATGCATTCTCACTCTGCAGGACTTTAAAAGCCTACTGTGCCAACTCACTCACCAGGAAGTATTCACACAAATTTTATATGTCAAGGAAGTTGAGGCCCTGTCTTGACACAAAAGTGTCCATAGTTGTGGAAAACCGGTACAACTTTACTGCAGCCCTCCTGTAGCCATACAATATGGTATACAGTATTTACTTACCCTGTGTGTTCCAGGGGCATAGGACAGATGATACCCACTCTACAGCAAAGTTGTATTAGTCTTAGTGTCACTGTTCAGTTAATAGCTCTAGGCATTATTCACTGAATGTTATTCTTGATCTGCTATGTATTCTGAATGATTCATTTCCTCATAGTCCTACCCATACAGTATCCAGCTGTATCACAAATATTGACCTGTCATTGCAAAGGGAGGTGAACAGGAGGTAACAATATTAATTCACGTGCTTATCCAGTTGTCCAGACTGAGAGGCACTGACTCTTTATTTCAGAGTGTATTACAATTATTTTCCCTCTTTTATAGTCATTCTTGATTTGGACTTGAGATGCACTTGCGCATGCTTACTGTTTTTACAGATCAGACCTGAAGGTCCTCTGTTGGATTTCAAGAACGCGAATGAAAAAGTAGAAAAACCTGCTTTTAAAAAGACTTTGCTATTTGCAGTGGCTCAGAAGAATTCTGTCAAGATGCAAAAATAAAGGTCATTTATCCAAGGAAGCATTTCCCTATAATAATTAGGTTAACTTTCTTTCCTCTTCTTGCCAGTCTATGCTTCAGCTACTGCACAAACGAACCAAAGATTCATTCAAAGCTACTTTTATTCTCCCACCTAATTTCTTCCTTCTCTGAGGTAACTTCATATTTTCAATAAACCAACACAACCAAGTCTGTCTTTCCCTGCTCTCTAGCTGTCTAGCTGCCTTTTCTATCAATGCTTCCATGGCTTGTCGCAGAGATCATAGAATCATAGAATGGTTAGGGTCGGAAGGGACCTTCAAAGGTCATCTAGTCCAAAACCCCACGGACTTTAAGTGGAACTTTAGATCCTCTGTCTAGATCCAATTCTAGACCAGGGTAACAAACAACATTAGAGTGGGTCAGGAGGCCCATTTTGCTGACGTTTGCAGAAAACAGAAGAATGGTGAAATACTGGAATCTGGTGCTCCATTCTGGTCCATGGACAATGTTCTTTGTTGGGTACAAACCATCCTCTGTACATATACTTTTGCTACATTACTGTCCTGGGTCCTTTCTGCTTCAGCCTCTCTCATACTGTTCTTTCCCAATGTTCAATTTTATATTTCCTTCACTTATGTCTAGTCACTGTAAAATTTCCTCGAGAATGTCTACTCAGATAACTGAATTTGGTCTGCATTTGGATCATGAATAAACTTTGCATGGACGGCTTCAGATATATGATGCTTCCTGCAATGCCAAGGGAAATCTTATGTTTCATACCATTCTCTTAAACCCTCAGAAACCAATCACCATGTGCTGAACTCTGCACTGAACTGGAAAAATGGAGCTAGCATACACCTTCCAGCTAAATGGCCTTGGACAAATAGACCTGAATAGCCTTGTTCTCTGATTTTCATACTAACCCCAGTCATTTACACTCATTACGCTCTCTAGGAACTCAGTGCCTCACTCTCTTTCAAGCTCCCATTTACTTGCTCCCAAATCCACTCTTTCTGTCCTTGCTCAGTCAGTCCCTGCAGTCCCAGTTCTCCTTCTGTTGGTTCCTTCTCCCAGTATTCAGTATCCATTCTTTGTGGCCTGTTCTTTGCACTTCTTTACTCAGTTCTCCTCCCATAGCTCTTTACCACTTGTCCCTCTCCCTTTCTCTTGCTTCTTTTGCCCCTCCTTCCTTTCCAGTTCCTTTCACCTCTTCCAACGGTTCTCTGTCTTTGTTTTCAGCTCAGTCATTCACCCCCTACTTCATTGCTCCCTCTCCTGTCTCCATGCTCACCTATTCCTCCACAGCCACTGGCTCCTTGTCTCCTCACCAGCTGCCAGGCCTTTTCTCAAATGCTTCTATTCCAGCTTCTCCCTAGTTTCTTACCCCTCACTAACAAGTCCTTGGTTTCATCAGAGTCTAGTTAAAATCTCTCATCCTAGGTTTCTCTTCTCCCCACAGCCTCAGCAGAAAATCAGTCTAATAGTTGTCCCTCTGATTCAGATAGGTATTTGACCACAGTGCTTCAGGAGTGAGAGCTGCTGAGCCCATAGAGATGACAGACTGCACTGCTGAGCTCTCCCACATGAGCCAGATTCTGCAGCAAAAGTCTTAGTGTCCCAGACCAACACCTTCTCAAGCACGCTGTCAGACTGGCACCTGCATTGTCCAGCCATAGAAAGGGGCTGAGAAGGAACAGAATATGCTCAGTTGGTCAATATCAATGACACATTTTTCAAAACCTTGACCAAGAATGGGGAGGTTTCCCTGCCTTTTTTGGCACATCTCTAACACAAAAATAATTCTGCTAAGTATCACGTTCCTCGTGCTAGCAATATAGAAGATGTTCTTGTGCTTAAAACAAATAGCTTGATTTTAGTTTCTTTTTGAGCCCTCATAATCAGAAACAGATTAATCATTTTAACTAAAAATAAAAAAAGGAAAAAAGAAATATTCAGATTGTGGCAGACACTTCCACTCAAAAGCTTAAAGTTCTGAAAAGCTAAAAAACATGTGAACGTAGGTCTTACTATAAGAAATTGCAAACAGCCCATGCTACCATAACAGAACCAAGCATCCTTCCTACGTGTTAAAAAGGCTCTTTTCAAAAGGGCAGTTGAGGGATTGGAGAGCCTGTCCTGAGGAGAAAACCCATGTTGTTTATGTAGTCACCCACCATTTTCTCTGTCCCACGGAGTTTGCCCTGCCAGGGGAACGGCATTGAATTTCTTATGCTGACTGGAGGGAGCCTAGGAAGAGATAAAAACCGCCAAGTCTATGGGTCACAGAACCTCTCCCACATGTTCTTGCAAAGGTAATAAAATAGTTTCTCACTATTCAGAGAAACTATTCAGAGAAACTCAGCAGTTGCCTCGCATCTTTTGGGAGCACCACTTAACTGCAAAAGGCCCTAGGATAATGTGGGGTCATGGCTGTCTACTTATCTTCAGCGTGGCCTTAAGATACAAATACTTTGTAATAAAAACCAGCTGGAATCAGCTATAAATAATAAGATCCAGCAAAAGCTGTCTATACTCTTATACATTGGTATTCTGGTAATGTTGAAGTAAATGAGATGCCTACAGTTTCCATAAGTGGACTATAACTCCAGGTAGTCAACTTCCACTCACAATGAAACCATAAAAGAAAAAGAAACTAGATGATAAGGAAGTCTGCTGTGCTCCTGACAGGTATTATAGATGAGATAACATCATTATGGACAGTGTGGTTCATTTGAAGTCAGCTTCTTTTATTTACAGATGTCATACATCAAAATGAGAAAGAAGTGGTTTTGCCACCAGCTTCTGTTGAAATTTTCTTCTTTTAAAAAAACATAACCAACCACCTCAAGGTACATTTCCCTTCATCTTTCTATCCATACAGTACTCTCTGCAGCCAGAATGTTTCATTATTTTTATGACCATTTTGCTTAATTTAAGAGGTAATGAACTATTAGGAATGTTTTCAAAAAGTATCATAAAACTAGTGTTGTCAGTGCCATGATGCTGCATGCTAAATTTTAACATGATGACGGTGACTGCAGAAACATCTGAAACACGAGTAAAGAGGTGACTTGCGACCTGCAATCAACTGTAAATGTTTGTACTGACAGCACTCAGCCATAATCTCACAGCTCACACTGCAGTGATTTCTAAATGGGACAGAAATTGTTGTACCTAAGCTCTGTTCTGTTTGCCGAACAAAAATGCCATGATCCTAATGCTTCTAAAATGCTTTTAAGAGCGGATGTTGCAAATGACGTAAAGAGAAATGTAGCCCTTATTACTGTGGTATAGTCAATTTTCTTGACTTTTCTGACAGCATGCTATATAATTAAAGATGTACAATAACTCATTTTGTTAGAAGTTATCCCCTCTAGCTCTCTGAAATAATTGGGTCTTCATCCCTTGTCTGTATCTTATATATTCATTTACATCAGTGTAGATTACTGCAAGCATAGCTATGCAACAAGACCATTTTACAGGCCAGAATTTTACACTCTTTTTTTTTTTCATGGGCCACTGCAGAACCAGCTCTGCAAATATGCCAGGCTGAAACTGCACATCCATGAGCCTAGAAATAAGACCTTTGAAACCAGATATCTGAATTAGGAATCCAAAGCAAAACTGAAGAAGAAATGAACTAAAATCCAGGCACTTAAATCACTTGGACATTTCTGAAATTTTAATGCAAAATCTACCTTTTAAAAGAGTATAATCTAAGCAGAATGTTTACGAGCAAAGGATTCCTATGTTAACATCATCATCTCACATAAATGTACAACCAGTCAGTCAGTCACTATGAATCTCTGCAAGAATACCATGCAATGGAAAGATTTTTCTTATTTCATTTTCTTCTTTCCCCACTCAAAACCAAATAAAAAAAACCCCATTCACTTAAGAAGCGATTGTCTGTAGACCTTTGAAGCCAGGGAGGGTGACAGCAAGGGCAAGAGGCTTATTTCAAGGGTCACATTTCATTTGCATAAGCAAGTAACCATAGGACACTGTGGAATGTCTGTAAATGGATTTCATTACAGAAATTCAGCTTAAAGGGACTATAAATAATCCTCTGACAAACATTGTATATTGCTTCAAGTTCTTCTGTAATAAAAATATTTTAGTAACACAACAATCCATGAAAGCAGGAAATGAAACAGGAGGAGCTGCACATCTTCCCCTTTTCTCTCTCAGGGCAACATTATATTGTAATATGTTTTAGGGGAAAAAACCGTTATATTCATATTATTTTAGCAAAGTAATCCTATGAAAACAAGGTTATATAATTCTATGTGGATGGAGTGGCTAAACAAATACCCAGATCTTTACTAGCTCTTCTGCCCTAGAGATCATCAGTTCAGCAGGAGAGGTATAGAGGATGCATGGTATTCTGCCCAAAGGAACATCTCCAAATATATTTGAGTGTGTAAATCTTCTTGGATGAATTTCCCTGGAAAAGCCATTTAAACTATACATTTTACTGGGTTGCCTTTTTTGACCACATGAAGAAACAATGACTGTCTAAGGCCCCAGTTCAGCCAAAGCATTTAAGCGACTCACTAATTTGGTGTGCGCTTAACTCCTGTCTACTTCAGTAGGACTTAGCTATATGGTCAAAAGCTTTCCTAAATGAGAAGGGATGTATTTACATAATTAAGAGTTAGTGCATATTTAATGCTTTTATGCATTAGTCCCCAGCACTGTAGGATGTTCAAAGCAAGGTGTAGCTAGGTGGACGGTAGACCACTGATCAAATTTACCACTGAACTTCTGGGAGGGCCAGAACATTACTGGAGCTTTTGCAGTTTTCCTGTGTACAGAAATACATCCACTGCAGCATTCCCCTAAAGAGAGTTGGCTTGGCAGCTTCAGAGAGGAGTTTAGGATATTATTTCATCACGACTTCATCCCCCTTGGAGTACTAGCAAGAAAGAGCCCTATTCTGAAGGGCATGGAAGCTCTCCTCTGCACTGGCAGTCACCTCTGCGGGAGAGTTTTGGCAGTGCCCCAGTCTAGTAGAAAATCTCTCACCAAGCAGTCTGTCTCTATTGTTTCTAATAATATACTTCTAAAGACAAGAAGAATTTAGAGATACTTCTGCAAAAGGAAGGAAAAAGTGGGCCTTTAAAGCAGTAATTTAATCAGCTAATTTCCATTTTTGTTAATTTTTGTTTAATCTTGTTTACCTTTCTAATAACTACAATTATTCTCACACTGGCATTACTGTTTTCTCTGGAATAGATGTGCTCACACTGAAAAATCTAATTGAATCAGAGCATGTAACAAGAAAATGTAATCCATCATTATTAAAAAAGACAGCTTACCTTTATCTGGGTGTTAAATAGTACAAATCCATGAGAGTCAGTGAATGTTTTGAAGTAAAAACGAGGGGCATTATGAAGGCTGAAGTGGATTTGTCACTGAATTATATGTATTACCTCAGAAATAGCCTAATACATGGTTGGGGAAACTATGTGTTTAGGGGTGGTGAAGAGAAAATAAGTCTATTTGCTGGTTTTCCACATTGCCAGAGACACTGAATGACATTTTAAATATCAGACTATTTTGTGGCAAATTGTGAGATGAAAAGGAAGATTGGCCCTGATCAGAATCACTGTTTCACTCTTTACACCCGAATGCTGCTTCTGACTATCTGTGTATCAGGAAACGTGAACCAACTTGCTGTCTGTGAAGCTAGGCAGCATGGTCACAGGTACCTACACAGAATAGTAAGTTCAGCAAGACAGTGCCTGTCTCCAGCTCTCCAGACAATCTGGTCAAATCACTTAACCCTCTTCTGCTCTTTCCACCATTAAGGAGCTAGTATGAGTTACACATCTTTATGACACACGTTAAGGACCACACACCACAAGAAAGCCACAGTGATGCTACTTGATTATAGTACTTTGTGCGTTTGTCAATCTGAAACAACAGTTGCTACTGACAGTGGAACAGACTTACTGCACCTCCGAAAATAAAAACCTAGCATAGTTCATTCCTAGACTGAGCAATGAATACTCGTACTAGAATAGCATGAAGCACCAGGCAAAAGCTCTGAAAAGAAAGCAAAATAGCTTTACTGGAAGATTTATTTAGAGAGGGCTCAGGTTACAAGGCTTGAATTCTTGTGATGCAGGTGGATGCTCAGGGATAAGGTTTTGTTTCAATTCACAGTTGATGCAACATTGGAGCTGGACTTCAGGTGGAGTCAGGCAGTGCTTGTGAGCTTTGTCAGTTTTGAATGAGATAGGAGAAATTTACACAAAAGTCCTTGAAATCTAGGTTCAATTTTCAGAAATTTTTTCTTACTTGATCTACAAATTTAAAAAAAAAAAGCAAAAACAAATCTGTCAAATGTTCAGTCACATGAAATGTATGTAAGCATGAAAAAACACTTCTGTGAATCCACGGTCCTTCTAGTGCCACACTTGTAATGAACAGCTGCCACAAAGAACTGCTGAATAAAGCCCAAACTTAGTCTTGTCTGCTTCCTCACAAATTGAATGTCTTCATTCATTCAGTCCCTGATTGTGCCTTTAGTTTCAAGCTGTGAAGTCTTTGCAGAGAAAGTGATACAGGAAGTTTGGGGCAAGATCCTAAAGTATTACATCTCCACATAGAGGAACTTCTGCTGGTGGGCTTTGTTGGCAAAGTAGTGGTAAAGTTGCCATGATGCCTGTGAACCCCCATTGTTTAGGTTCAGAAACAGCTCTTTGCAATCTGATGGTTTACATACTCTTTTTTTCCCCACTGTTCTCAAATGGTGTAGCCTCACTCAAAATATTTGATGGATGTAGAGAAATACGTATATGTTGTTTAGTTTTTATATATATGAAGGATTATACTTCATGGTCACACGAGAAAAGACCACTTACTCCTAATCTGAGTTGCTCAGTACTTGGGCTTCTGGCAAGGGATGAATTTATGGAGGTACAACATTCATAGAAAACAGGTTGTGTGGTAATGTACTTATCCACTCAAACACTAGAAACAGTTCTAATAACTGCAAGAGAATGACATTTAGGTTTCCTAGATCAAGAAGGAGCAACACAACACTGAATTTCACTTAGGACAGGGAAGAAGCCTATGCTAAGGACTGAATGGGAAAAGGTCTCTCTAAAACCTAATTTCTCATCCCCAGGATCTTTAATTCTAAGTTATTTTCCTCTTGAATGTGGTTGGTGGTGGTTTTTTTTTTTTTTCTTTCCTGCTAATGTAGTTTCTCTGTTCCTGGTAGAAATCAATATAGGATAAAGATCCATAGAAATTTCTTCAATATAAGGCAATTTTGGAATGTAGAAATGGTTTCACATTGACAAGAATTGATACAAATTAAAAGAGTAAAATTTCTATGGCAGCTTACATATTCTACAATTTATTTCTGTAATTTATCTAGAAGTGACAGGATTCTCGCAAATCTTTATTTTTTTTTTACAGATAATTCTAACATTTTTGATCATTTAACCAGGGAAGAGAATGACTAAATATTATCTTTTCTATGTGCCCAGTGTCAAACACACTAATGAACTTTTAGATTATCTGGAGCAGAGATTTCTCAACAGAGAATAGATAGATGGCTGTAGCCAACTAGGAGACATGACAGGTGCCAATATTTGGGTGACAGTGTCTTTTTGATCTCTAAAAGAAGGTATATCTTTGTATTCTGCATTCATTATGATGGTACAGAGGGAAAAAGTATGCACGTGACTCAAAACTAAGTCATCTCACAGAAAGACAAGTTAATGAACATAACTGTGACAGGTTGGTACTCCTGGACCTTTTTAAGATCTTCCAGGGATAGGAACATCTATGTTGCCAAAAGGCGACTTGGACACTTGTCCTTGCTGGACCTGGCACTGCATTTGACACACCATGATATGCAATTTAGTCTCCCTCTTTCAAGAGCTATTTTAATTTGTTTGCTGTTGTCTGTGAATTAGAAGGGGGAAGCGTACATGGCATATGCATCTGGAAACAGCATGCAGTAAATAAAATTATTTCTGAAGAGGAATGGCAGCAGTAAAGCTGCGAATCCCTGATTTAAAGAACAGGAAACATTGAGACGGGATGTGGAGCTAATGTGATCAAAGAAATAGTTTTGTTAAAACACAATCAGCTCATGGACCATTTAGGAAAAAGAGGCAAATAGTAGTCAATTGTTAGCAATGAATTATTCACCCTGTTCTACTGGAACACAATGAGCCCAGAATCCTAAATTAGGAGTTAATCAGGATGCAATCTCTCACTCTTCCTGTTTGGCATTGCCATTGACCTTATTGTTAGAGAAGCTGTATATTGATACAGTACAGAAATAGCAAAGCTTGAGCAGTATACCAAAATGTTTAGGTTGTAGCTGGCAACACACCTTCTATAAGTAACAGTCATCAGACAAACAATGATAAAAAAACCTCAATAATATTTAAAGAAAGATGGGGATTATTATTAATTATAAACAAAATAAATTCAACAAAGTTAGCAATCCCTCTCTCATTCGGCATTTGGTAGAAATATCAATATACAAGAGATGAGTAAATCCATTTACAATCTCAGTAATGGGAAAATCTGAGAGAGTAACTAGAAAAATAGGTAATGAATCTCCAAGGTGAAAATTATCAGAGAGTTCAACAACTATTTAAACTCGGAAATTATCTAAAAGAAAGAAAGGATTATTTCATATAGAAATAAAAATAAAACATCTGCCATGGCAGTCTTTGGCTGGCTAAGCAGGATGAACTCATGAAGTTCAACCAGGCCAAGTGCAATGTCCTGCACATGGGTCAAGGCAATCCCAAGCAGAAATACAGGCTGGGTGGAGAATGGATGGAGAGCAGCCCTGAGGAGAAGGACTTGGGAGTGCTGGTGGACGAGAAGCTCAACATGAGCCGGCAATGTGCCCTTGTGGCCCAGAAGGCCAACCGCATCCTGGGCTGCATCAAGAGGAGCGTGGCCATCAGGTCGAGGGAGGGGATTCTGCCCCTCTACTCCGCTCTCATGAAACCCCACCTGGAGTACTGTGTCCAGCTCTGGAGCCCCAACATAAGAAGGACATGGACCAGTGGAGAGGGTCCAGAGGAGGCCACGAAGATGATCAGAGGGCTGGAGCACCTCTCCTGTGAGGACAGGCTGGGAGAGTTGGGGTTGTTCAGCCTGGAGAAGAGGAAGCTCCAGGGAGACCTTATAGCGGTCTTCCAGTACCTAAAAGGGGGCCTACAGGAAAGGCAGGGAGAGACTCTGCAGTAGGGCCTGTTGTGATAGGACGAGGGGTAATGGTTTTAAAATAGAGGGAGGTAGATTTACATTAGATATTAGGAAAAAATTCTTTACAATGAGGGTGGTAGAACACTGGAACAGGTTGCCCAGAGAGGTGGCGGATGCTCCATCTCTGGAAACGTTCAAGGCCAGGCTGGACGGGGCTCTGAGCAACCTGATCTAGTTGGAGGTGTCCCTGCTCCTTGCAGGAGGGTTGGAATAGATGACCCTTGAGGGTCCCTTCCAACCCTAACCATTCTATGATTCTATGATGCACAACAGGTAAACTAGTAGGACTTATCAATGCACACGCCTAGGACACACAGACTGGCAAAGCATTATTCATGCCCTAAGCAGTGTTGGATGGTCTCAAAAGTATCCAGCACTGGATACTAGGAGTCTCTCAGTACTATTCCTTCATGTAACTTTGGTAGAAACTACATAAGGTATGTACACAAGATGATGCTTTCCAGGACCGACAGGCTCTTTTGCCCGTTTAGGCTTTTCTGCCTAAACTGAACTCTTCTGTATTCCTAAAGCCTATGTTTCTTATTTTAAAGGCCTTTTTCTAGAAGCTGAAAAAAGTAAGAATTTTGATTTTTAGGAGTACAGAAATATTCTTTGTATTTCTCTAAGAAATATTATCACTAGGTGCCAGAAGTTACTCCCTGTTTTTGCAACCTTATCTTCAAAGGTGGCGTAGACTCCCATCCACATTTTGACTTATTCTAAGAAAAATGAAGACATTTCTATTTGTATATTGACTGAATATTATTTAGAGGGATAAGTTTTGCCTGTCTAAAGCCCAATCAGTCTAAAGATTTGATTTCTTTTCAGACAGGACTATCACTGTGGTTCTACTTGTGTAAAATTTCTCACTTTAATAGGATCTACAAGCATAAACCTGAAGCAAACTAGGCTTAATGTCAAGATGTGATTGCTTACCTCTGCTAGTTGGGCTCAGAAGTAAAGAAATGCTTTTATTTCTGGTCCTCAAAAATAAACCCGTAACCTTTCAGTCAATTTATTTCTTTTCTCATTTCCAAGCACTCAAAAACTCTTTGGGAAAGTGTTGAACAAAAAAATCTTTCCAGAGGCGAAAGAAGCGTGCTCCGAAGAAAGATGTGAGACCTCTGTATGTAAATATATTTGTGCAAACAGGAAACGTCGACCCAGAGGTATACAGCAGTCAGTCTCCCAGTCTCCACTATGACACATCTTGCCCAAATCTCACTTTCCCTAAATTGTACTCTCATGTCAAGTTAGATCTCCGAGAAGAAAGGGACAAAGTTGCTCACCTTTGCTAATCTTCAGTTCTCATGGCTGGGCTGTTCTGCCAGATTCTGTTTGGATAACTGGCTTCAGCCAGTTATCCAAACAGCAAGCAGGGCTTGCTCTGTTGTGAGACTATAGTTACATGCTCCCAAATACTCCTGGATTTGGAAAGCAAATAAGCTTTACTCTTTTCTGCTGTCTGCTTGCCCATGTGTCTTTGTGAAGTCAGGTTTTCTGCTTTACAATCAGTCTCCTGCTGGGTTCTGTAATTGGGCTTCCAGATAAAATAATCTGGAGTGAATAACAGCTTGTTATTGTCCTTAATCTTAATTTTAGTGTTGTATCTTAAGAGCACTTTCTCCTTTTCAGCTCCTGTGATGAGAGCAAATTTCCCAACATTAGCTCAGATGTTCCACCAGCATATATGAAGCATAAATGAGTGGCAATCATCATTACTAATTATCATCTAGAATACCTTAATTATGAGCAGAAGCTCAATTTCTTATTTGAGGAAATAAAAGGTAAAAAAATGCTAATTAGAACTAGCTTTTCTCTTTGTCTTCAATGAATGGAGAAGAATTTTATGGAATCAAATCCTTAGCATACACACTGAACAGACATCTATTCCCAGCAACTTAGATGCTGGATCCAAGAGTACAATTTTTTCTCTCTATATTTGAGCATTCTACTGTTGCTTAAATATAATAAGTTAACATTGCATTCATTTAGCGATTCAGCAATTCTAAGAGTGTTTTTATATTTGTTTCAAGGAGAGAAAGTCACACTATGTTCTTAAATCAGTAACTAAATTCATTAGTCAACATAAATTTCTCTTTAATAGCCTTCTCTTAATAGATTTCTTTTACCTACCTACTACACTCTAGAATAAAAATGAAGTAAAAGACTAGCAGGAAAACATGCAATTCCACATTAGAAAAAATAGAATGTATCATTTCCTGCCACTGGAATTTACAATGCTTATAGTATTTGGTGCAAAAGGAGAAGCAAAAAGACAAATGTATGAGGACATCTGCCTACTTGGATTACTTTTATTGCAATTTAATTATCAATTAACAACAGTTTAAGAAACTTGTATTAGCTATTAACCTTGATCTTTTGTCTCTGCATACTATTAAGGAAGTCAGAATACAAACCGCATAACACTGCAGTTATCAGTTCTATGATAAGGGTATATATAATGCATTCTTTCTATCTGTTAGGTATGAACCTGTTCCATGTAAGCATATCTACTGGGGAGACATCCATTAAAGGACTCAGAGGTAGTAAATTAAACCTGACTTCAAAGACAATCCTTCCTCAGACAAATTAGGCTACAGAGATAGAAAAGGGCAGCAGCAATCATTAATCTATTGAAGGCCACCTTCTGAAATGTACTGCTGTTTCTAAGTTCAGTGACCATTTCAAGATTAATTGTTCGTAATTTTACAATGTGTCTTTATAAATTATGCACTATTAAGTGATAAAATATTGCATACCAGAATCAGTTTTCCTTTATTGTACTTATTCTACCAAGTAAATTGCTTTAATTCAAAATATATACAGGGTTACTCTGAACTCCTGAAGTTTAGAAGTTATTTTGCATGAAATATTTTTTATAGTGAGGTCCACAAAGTTGAGTCTCCTGTGAAATGTTGCTTGGGTGTAAACGAATTACTTTATACACTTACTAGGGCTGGTTGTCTCATAATTCGCACCATCACTTAGAGCGCTATGAAGGGGGAATAGCACAATAGTTGAAAATGTCCCTGTTCCTTGCAGGGGGGTTGGACTAGGTGAGCTTTAAAGGTCCCTTCCAACCTAAACCATTCTATGATTCTACGAAGAGTTCTGATCGTATTCTAGTCCATAGCAGAAGATTAAGAACTAGCCTAACATCTTGAAGAGTGTCTTTGTCCAACCTCCAAGATTCTGTTTCAAGCTGAAGAAAATACAAATGATAGAATTATGTGAAAGAGGAAGTCTTGGGTTTATGGCTAAGATAAATTATCAGCTTATGTTAAACTATAATTTCTTCCCAAACAGTTTAATAAAAGTATCACTCATCTGCAATAAACTTTTAAAAAAATTTACTGTATTTCAGCTTCAAACTTTCAAGAGATTTTCTCCTCTTTTTTCTCTTTCCTTTTTTTTTTTTTCTAAACGCAGATAAGTTTTTTCATTTGTTTATGTACGATGCAGAAAGACACAACATTTAGCAAAATATCCAGATTTCCCCACAAGCCTGGAAAGAATCATCTGTGAAGGGGCACTGAAGTGTCAGGCACACATCCCCCAAGACATGTGAGCTGTGTGTTACGAAATGGTTACTTGCTCATGAATGCCTAACATGGGATCCGGACTCATGATCACCTTCACTTCTTAGATTGATAAGTGCCTGGGAAAACCTCAGTTATGTCAGCTGATTGGGAAAGGTAGTATGGGAAAAACCACCACAGAAACAGAAAAGATGAGAACCAGCACCATAAGGTGTCCCTCCTCTCATCTTTATTTGTAAAATGGGTACATGATTGGACCATGTGGCTTGTGGAATAGTTTTTATATTTTTATAAATATAAATACATTTATATATTACATATGTTAAATACTCAAACATTTATATAATTTATTTTCATATATATTTCACATTTGTGAATTCTGGTTGCTCAGCAGGATGTTAGTTTTGTACACATATTGGCAAAGCTTTGTATTTCAGAGTTTATTTCTAAATCAAGGGACTTCTACTGCCTGTAGGTAGCTCAAGCAAAAGGACTGAACTGAAAGGAACAACAAACAGACTCTCACTACTGAATATTTTATTGTTAATTTATAAAATATGTTATTTGCAGAAACACAGCCTGCCTGCTGATTCACTAAGTGAAAAATAAGAATGACAGTTAAGTCTGCACTGATTTTAGGATTTCACAGTGTTCACAGGTGGGATGGCAGAACAATGCTGATTTGGGCAGTAGAGCATGTTGCAACCATTCTCCTTTCCCCCAAAGTTTATATTTTAAAAAGAAAGCTAAAAGCTTGAGGCAGTACCAATGCTGGCATATTTGTTTAGCTGATCCAAAGATGACAATGCAATATTAAAAAACTACCTCAGCTTGTAATATTTGAAACAAAAGGGACTGCAGCTTCCATTTGTTCTCCTAAGTCATGTCAGTGAAAATAGAAACAGCCCTGAAAAAATTCCTGTGAATTAAATACTTAGTGTAAGAATAAATGTTTTCCTAACCTTGACTGAAGTGAGTTTAAGTTATTTAAACAGCTACTTCAAAGAGTGAAACTTCAACACTTTTCTAGAGATGAGTAAGTTAAAACATCAGCAAACTCTGCATACCTAACTGTCCATACAAAATGTATTGAAATCTTTGATTTAAACTATTGCTAGCACCCTGAATCTTTTCCTTTCACCTCCCTTTAAACCTGAGTTGTATTAAACTTAGCATGGTAGATGGAGAGACAAAATAACATAATGAAAATATATCTCCTTCCCGGCTCATAAATATTGGTAAACACTTTAAAGCCAATATCGTGTGTGTGTGTGTGTGTGGGGGGGGGGTCCTTCTGCTTGCCTTGACCTGGCCAAATATTTTCCATAAACAGTTTTTAATTAATAAGTAGAAGTTAGATAAGTAAAATTATTAGAAAAATGAGAAAAAAAAGATGCCCAGGTGCACTACTAACAAAGATGGGAAAGAAAATCCTGTCTCCCAGTGATCTTTTCACTGGAACTCCCAGTTTCTCCCTCATTCCCATCTATCAGGCAATTTTTTCAAAACTAAGCATTTTAGGTAAATGACAAAAATACTCACGCTCAGTTGATGTGTACTTCTGGTACGTCCCTAAGCCCTTGATGGCCTACCAAACACTTCCTTTTCAATTCCATTTGGTATTTTGAGTGTGCTGTATTTATTGACAAAAAAACCCCTCCAGAGATAGGCAGTTCTATAAAACTTGCCACACATCTGTTGGATTTTTGTTTATGTATTGAAATGTAATTGCACAACTGGAGAAAAGTGGATTTGTGAGGTGTTATTTTCCTAAAGATTACATTTAATAATGTTGGTGTACCCTCCATAATTTATTTGATTAATAATATTTGATCTAAACCCAAATTATGACTTCCCACATATATGACATAACTAATGAACTGTGAAAGGAAAGCTGTTCAGATGGTCACCAATAACCAATGCTTAGTTAATCCTTTAAATAAACCGGAGCTCACAATGTGTCCCTTTGAAGTCATAAATAATGTATATTTTTCTTTTGACTTTTAATAAGCCAGTGGAGTTCATCTCGCAGTCTCCAAACACATATATTTTATTATGGGCCTCTGCAGTTTACTTTAATTAGTGTGTCTGAGTGCTTTGGGAGACTTAGCCCTACTGAAAACAAACAGAGTCTTACCATCTATAAAACATTAGCTCCCTTTGGTTTATCCTGATACAGCTGAGGCTCAGTGAGAAACACATGGTGTAAGTAAACACTCATAATTGCATTAGAATTCCCGGGTGTATTGGTAATTCAAGCTCTGTTTCATGATATTGTTAGAGCAGTTAGAGAAGGTTTACCAATCTCCTCGTCTTCTGGGATTTCATGAAATTCCATTTGGAGAGAACTTTAAATGACAAATCTAATAGAAACAGCAACAGACAAAACAAGCCACAGAGGCTCTGAAAAGGCAGCACAGTGCTAAAAAGCCCCTTGGTGCAACTGTGTTTTGTCATGTCTCTGAAATTTTTCATTCCTCTAAACTCCTTGCTGATGTGTTAATTTTTGCAGAGGGTGGGTATGCCTGTGTCTTCTTCCACTGTCCCCTGCAGAACTTCTGGTCCAATGTGTCAAATAACCTGACATTCCTATTTCTGAGCTGATTCTTCCAGAAAATGATGCAGTCAGCTCCAAAATGAAACATATAAACCAAAACAAATACTATGGTTTTAGTAGCATGCTGATTGATAACAGGTACATTTTTTAAGATAGGAAGAAATAATTGTTGAAGGCTTTCCACTGTAAGGAGGATTTAAGTAATAGAAAATCCTTCACATGTCTATAATTTTTGATTTCTTTTTACAAAAGAAATAAAGTGAATAAAATATAAAACAAACTTAATAAAAATAGAAGCAGACTGGTTTAACTGTAGAAAAAAGCACAGCTATTAGACTTAAACCAAATATTATTCAAATTAATGTTAAATTCACTCCACCTAGGCCCTTGCCCCAAACCCCACATGTACTATCTTTGCATCTTCTGGAGTTCTAATGTAATAATTATAAAGAATAAAATGTTGACTTTTTAATGTTACTTCCATAATGCTGATGTAAACATAGTGTGACTGTTTAAGTAGCAGGATTATGAACTCAGTATAAAATGAATTGCATGAGGTTTTACTGTTTGCCTGAAAAAGATATTTTAAAGGTACGTCACTCCAATAACTCTATGACAAAGTTTTCCAAACGAAAAAAGTATCCTCTAAAGATTTTTCAGCAACATACAACTTAGTAGCTTTACAAAAGAGCAGAAACTTTTATATTAAAAAAACAGAGAAAAAGAATCCGATTTTCAAAGGCAGTTCAATGTCAGGGATTTTACATAAAGGATTCTGTCTTGGTGGGGCCAAATTGCATTGCCTATCCCTAACAAGTGCTCCTCATCAATTTTCTGGTAGTCTCACTGCTCATGAAATACAGACATACTTACTTCATTGAAGTGCTAAATAGTTCTGACAAATAAAATGAGAAGATATTTCATTCTGCTGTCTGACCCTTGAGATCCTCTTGAATCATTTGTACCTTTGTACTGGTACAAGCTGGTCCTTCGATATTTACTGGCATTTGTTTTAGCACTGGCTTTGTTGGCCATTATGTCTCTTTGGTTTGTACCTTCTGTTTTTGCTCTTACGAAACTCCCCTCTTAAACCTGTTAGACATTTCAAAATCTGATAATTTCTCTACAGGATGTTTATAAGTCCATGCCATTGTTTTATATTATAATGATCAGTGCAAACAGCACACCATCAATAAAACCCAAACTATATTCATTGAAGGCTTGAACTAAGAGAGAGCTGAAGGTGAGTGGCTGGAGCAAAGTTTCCTGCACCGTCCCAGCGGTAGAGAGGGGATGAGCTGGGATGCTGGGGTTACCTGCAAAACACAGCAATGAGCTCCGCTGGGCGAGTGTGGCTGGCACTCCATGCTGCCACAGTAGCTGTGGCTTCCCCTCCTGCACTCCAGAGCCCTGGAGCTGCTCCAGAGGTTATAATTTGAAGGCATGAACAAGAACTCACTGCTCATTTTCTCTTTAGAATTGCTAAGCCACTTGTTAGATGTAGCCTACATATGCCGAGCACAAGTTTGTAAGATTTACAGCTGTATTTTAACAGTGACATTTTGCGCACCCTGCTACCCTGTCAGCAGGGAAAGGGTGTAGAAATGCATCTTTCAGTCGTGTTTTTTCTTCTGGAAAATCAGAGTTGAAAATTATCAGCTCTATCACCATGGTATACTATTTGTCTAAAGAACAACCTTTTCTGTGGAGAATGGGATCATCTGGCCCCAAATCCACACCATTTCACATATGAATTGTGCTAAGCGACGACGGCTAGATGAATTCAGCTTGTTCTTAAACACCAATTAAACATATAAATATACAACCTCTGATGCTGAGACTCTAGCAAAGCTGCAGTACTAATAAGGTTTGCTGAAGCTATAATTCTAAACCCCTCTGCATGGAATATTTCCTCTTTATTATATTCATCTACAGAAGTTATGTTGAAATTAAAAAAAAGACAAACCAAACCCCAGTTTGTCAAAAAAGACCGTATTTATAATATTAAATAATCGAAGCTATAAGTAAATATATACGGTGTTGATAAAATTGAATTATCAGGCAAAGCATAATTGGGGTTTATTTAAACTGTGATTGACTCCATTCATCTGTTATTCTAGTGAATATATAAAGATAAATTACTTTCTCGGAAATTGAGACACAGCCTTTTTTTTTTAAAGATATTTTTCTTATCAGGTTTTCATTACACAAGGCAGCCTGCTTTATATGTTTGTACAATTTAAGTAGGCTCTTAGTCTGTTTGTTAATACATCATGTTTATTTAAAACTCCTGAAGGAAGTTATTAATCTGTCAAAACTTTAAAGATCTGAAGCTGATAAATAAATGAACAATGCTAAATAATTCTTTGTGTTGTCTACAAAAACACAAAACAAGTCTTACTAGAAGGTGAAGCCTGGATTGTTTTGAAATTACTTAATATTTGCCTACACTACACAGCTGCCAAAGCCTGCGCTGGCTGTTAAGTACACCCACTGGCTTAAACAAGGTGCCTTTCTGACTAGAAAGGTTGGTCAGGAATCAAAAATATGCTTTAATCTCATTTTCAATTTCATCACAATAAGTGCTATGGAATGATTGCCATTTGCAAAAAATTAAAAGACAAGCACAATTAAAAGCTGAATCTCTAATCCCTCTGCCTAAGGCTTAGAATCAGAGCCAGAAGAAATATTGCCTTAACAGGTACATTTCCCCTGAGGGGAGGCACACCCTCAACCACCTAGCTGGTGAAATGAAGAGATAATAAGATGTGCGGGTCTATCAATGGTCAACAAATTGTGTGTTGGCTCCTGACAGAAAAGTCTAGAATTAGCAGGTGGTAAATGCAAGCCCTGTTTTCTGACAGTGGTTGTTTCAGCATGGTGGCAAATCAAATAGCATTTTTTCAGCCGCTGTCTCTAGCAGCCAAGTCACATACTGGGCCGTAGGAAAATCTGTGTATAAGTGACATTTGTCTAAAGAGACATTTGAAAGTGATTGAAGGGCAATGTGCACTGCTAACCACTCATTAGACTAATTAATAGTAAGGGTGCATGACAGCTATTGCTATAACACTTACGTTGTGTCTCACCACCTGAAAGAAATGTGGTTGTTAACAATTTTAGTCTGTGAAGATTGAATCTATTACTTTAATACTTGGGAAGAGTGGGCTTAAAAATATTTTCTCCAATTCACTGAGAAACTTCTCTGTTAATGGAAACATTTGATTCACCAGCAATAACTCAGACATGGTAGGTGAAAGATTTTACTTCCTTTTAGCACAAAGTCTTTTTTCTTGGATCAGGTTCATCTACAAGATAAAACTGCAAATGTTTCTATTTGTCTAGATCAACAGACAGGCCATTACATCTCATTTTAACAGGGCGCAATTTTACATTTTTCATGTAATTTCCAGTAGAAACAGCATGTGAGTAAGATTCTGTGACCAGGCTTTGGTGCAGACTTTGGAACACTTTTTCATGACAGTAACTGTGAGGGCTATCAGATCTTCTTCTAGAATCTACAGCATGGATCCCTTACGACTAGACAGTGCCACTATCAAATCAGGAATAGGTAACTGTAAGAAACAGCATCAGGTAGAGATGGTATTGCCAACTTCCTCAAGTTTCTCTTGCAACATCTGCAATTTTTCAGAGCCCTATCTGAACACAAGAGAACCTTAGCTCTCACTTTAAAATGTAAGTTACTAGCCTCTGGCTTCAGGACAAAAGTTTGAAAATGCAAACCTTAAAGGTTCATGAATACTTTTTTTTTTTTTGTCATTGATTTATTGTTTTCCAATTCTGGCATTAGTAATTCTGTTATGATAGTACCAAAACATACAAACTTGACTTGTTTCAGGAGACAGAAATAAAATGAATCAAATATATTGAAAATTATTTTAGCTCCATGTAATCATCTTGGTCACTCGTTACAGAACTCCTAATGTTATTTGGATAGACACAATTCAGGTGCAAAATATAGTAAGTATCACACAACTTTTGTAAAGATTACACTGCAAATTTTCTATATGACAGATTGTTTCTTTCACAAAGTGTCTGTAAATAGACTGCCAGTTTTTAAAGCTTCCTTTATTTTGTGATGATTACTAATTCTGTGCATAAGCCTTGTAATAAATGGTCAACTACCATTATTCCAAACTGAACAGGCCTGTACATGATAAGTTGAGGTTGCTCTTATTTCACAATGCAATTCCCCTCCACCCTGATTTGATAGTCGTAACTCTGACACAGAAACTGTGAAAATGGTTTAATTGCCCAGGAAGAGACACAAAGCACCTCAGGTAGCATGAGATAATTTATTCTTATACTGCCTTTCTCCCTTTTGGGGCTGTACTGGCCTTGGCCCTTACATCTGCTCTATGAGATTTACTAACTTACTGAAGATTTGAAGTAACATTTTCCCTAAATGCTTCTTAAGAAATAACAGTGAAATCCTAGTTTTATAAATATTCACTGTACTCTTAATTCTAGGCAAGTATATGCACATGAACCCAAAAGTGAAGCTATTTCAGAATGACAGTATTCTTCACCAAAATTGTTTTGTTTTATGGAATTAGTCAGCAATGAGACTCAGCCTAGATTGTGCATTTTCTGGGGTAGCAAGAACTCAAAGTCACATTTTGCCGAGTATGGTCTCTGCACATAGCACAAAAAACAAAGCTCACTCTGTTCAATTGTGGTTCATCTGTGCTGGTGGTGTCTAAGCCATAAACTTACAGGATGAGTGCAGTTTACAGAATCTTTGAATCTCTTCCAACAATCCAGGCAACTGTAAAATATTCCGCTTTTCCTGATGATGCACATTAGTAGGTTACATTTTGATAGGACCTTATCAAATAAATAGAAAGAAGTGAATTAAAGCAGAATCCATTCTCTTTCTGTCCATCTGATAAAAGATAACTGTTCATATCACGCTTTCCAGTTTAAGGAACACATCTGTTTAAACTAATGTTTCCCATGCCAGTTCAAACTACCTTAAGATTTTCTTGATTTCAGTCATGTTTAATTCACATGTCTGTAAACAGGCATCTTTCCTGACTGTTCACTGCTGCATTTCACTGTGTGTTCAGCCTTACATATAAATCCACTTTTCTGCACACGCTGTCTGAAATACATTTTCCTTCAGTTGTATCTACATACATGTACATTTACTTAAACATGCAAAAAGCCATAACTCTATGAAACTGACAAAATAAATTTATCCTGTGCTTATTGAATTGGCTTATTAGACATAACCATAACACATTCCTAGATAAGAAGGGGCATTGGCTTGGCCTGGTTAAAGGAGTGGCATTTTTCAGTTATTTTAACCTGACAAGGCTTGCAGGCCAGAATAATGTGACAGTTCTCTCAAAATGAAGGCTTCCAAATGGTATGTAGGCAGCACACAACTCTTTTCCCAAGTTAAGATTTAATTGATCCAGACAACAGACACTGGAGGATATGCTCCAGTCTGTATTCAGAAAGACTGCTTCCGAAACTTGTGAAAATGTCTTAGTCTTTATCAACAACAAATGTAAATTAATAGCATGCTTTATTATTCTGGACAAATACCAGCACAATTAAAATCCATGGGAATCTTATCACTCATTTCTCTGAGATTGGAATGTGAATTTGCCTCTCAGAATGGAACTATCTACAAATCCTGGGGCATTCATACCCAGGCAGAATGTCTTGCGTGATTTGCAAACACGAATATAGCCCCTGAACTCTTTCACCTGGGAAATTTTTTTCACATTTTACTGATGGGAATATGTAGAGAAGTTAAAGGTCTAATGCAGAATAGCATTTTGACACCAAAAGTAGGTGTTAAGTGGAAGTTAAGTAAATAGGATCAAAATCTTTGTAAGTTGCTCATTAATTAGCACAGTTTATTCATTTAAACCTGTAATTTCTGAAACGATTGATACAGTAGGCCCTTTTGTAGAAGATATTCCAACAAAATGCAGTATTATCTATTTCTTAACAAAAATATGTTTACTAAGCAGACCCCTTGTCTGGACTACAGACAATCTAGAATGAATTCCCACCACTAACTGAAGAGACTGAATTCTATTGCTGAGATACTCAACCCTCCCATCTCTCTAGGGAGGGGTGCTCCCTGCTCAGTGTATCAGCATCTCCGGGCCACACTCAGCGCACCATCCATGTTTTGTGGCATAATCCAGGCTTCCGGATTCAGCTTTTGCAACCAAACACATAAAAATAAAGTATTACATCTCAATTGTGCTTAAGCCTTGCCCTAAGGTTTCATAGCCAGCCAGTGATGAGGCAAGAACTAGAGCCCACATTTTCTGGTAAACAAAACTGTTTTCTAATGTTCTGATCTCTGAAAACTTGTTCTGTGCTCTAAGCACTAGGCTTCGATGCCTGCTATGATTACATCTCAGAAATCCTCATGGAATTATTTCAGAGACTTCAGCAAGCTGAGCTACTAAATACCATAATCATTCTGATTTTTTCTTCAGGCACTTAGTTATGTCATACTGGAGCTGGTATGACAAGCTGTAGAGTATTCAATAGCATTTATAACTTGAAATGGGAAAATTAATCTGCTTCCTTTTTTTGAACAGTCAGGAGTCCTGACAGAGCTCATGTAACAAGTTGAATGTTATAAAGATGAAATTTACAGCTAACTGGGGATATGCTCCCACTAAATAAATTGTAGTGAAATCAGAGCTCTCTCTACTTGAATGGTTATACCGGGTTTCTCATATGTTGTTTCTGACTCCAGTAGGAAGTTACATACAAGTTTTTTTTCTGCTAATTTACTAAATAAAATTAGGTCCTCTATAGGTTGCTGGCAGAAATTCAAATACTCAAGATTGTCCATGTTATAGCCTGTACCTTGCAATAATGAGCTGACTTGTAATTCTGAAGACGAATACACTCTACCAGACAGGGGGAGTGGGAATGTGTCCTGTGCCTGGAGTCTATGGAAACTATTTCACAATGACTTTTTTTTTTGGAGAGTGGCACTGTGTAAGAATACCTCCGGGAATGCTGTGTATCTCCCATTTTTTTTTCTGATTTACAACAGCAATAAGCACAGCATTCCTGGAATATTAGCAGAAATATTCAGATAATGACTTGGGTAATAAAAGAGATGATTTTATGCTTTGTTCACTGTGGACATCACTGTCATTAGACTGCTAAGGATTTGAGGTCATTCAATGTGGTAAAGAAAAGAAGACTGAGGTAAACAAAGAAAGGAAAAAGGAAGTGGCATGTGTAACGCAAATAGCTAACTGCGAGACTTGAGACAGTAATGAACAAACTGCTGAATTTTTATGAGGCAGTTGAAGAAGTAAACATCATGAGCTATCTACAATATTTCCATAGCACAGCCAGCAGAAAAGAGAGTGCTCAGCTCACTCCTGTCTTTCAGCTCAGACTGTCAAGGAAAATGGCTTTTGGCTGGAGGGCTGGAATTTATTCTGAGTTGCGGTGGCTCAGCTGGCTTTCCTGGGCTGGAGGTTGCCACAGAGAGGTGGAAACAGAAACCATGGCTGTAATATTTGCCAGAGTTCACCTCTCATTCCTCAGAACACCAGCTGAACCAACAAATCATATAAGAAATCACTGGTGCTGTCTGTAAGTAGTGTTTTTAAGTATTCAAGTATGGGGAAAGTGGATTATACCTTCACTTAAACGCAAGTAGAAGGTGGATGAAATATTTCTTTCTGCTCTCCACAAGGCAATAAAAGAATCATGGTAATTCGAAAAAGCCTGACTCTTTCAGTCCTTTCTAAAATGCTTAATATTTCTTAAGGCACAACCTTATGAATAAAATCAGGAGTGATTCTAGGTAATTGTAGGTTGGTATAACTCAATTCTTCCTCCAGTCTATCAGCCTATACACTACAGCCATCTAGAGCCTTCTAGACAAAACAGAAATTACATCTCAGCAGGTGTCCTCAAGGTACTGAAACTGGAGCAGAGTTTGACTGTTTTAGGGAGCTGTGTGAAAAATAATACTATGGATGGCACAGCAGCAAAGACAAGAGTAGGCTCATCCCTAAATTTGACTGCTTTGTATTTGAGTGAAGCTGGTTGACTGAAATTATAATTCAAGTTACTCTACTGAAGTATGAAAAACAGTCCTGACATCTAAATGTCAGTGGTGTTTATGTGATTTTTCTAATTCATATTGTCAGATATTTTGAACCTGTGCTATGTTTCAATCCCTCTTGGGACACCAATAAAGGCAGGCAGAAAATAGAGATGTCCACAGAAAGAGAGCAGTTAAGTTTTAAAAGTGATATCAGCATTTCTAGGAAGGCTTTAAATCTCATTTTGCTAAGTTCCATGCCCAGGAGAAGCTACCAATTCTCACAGCTAAGAGAAATCACATGAAACGCAAACATTTTGTTTTGGAAATTCATGAAAGATTCAGTCTGGAGTGTTTTACTTAAAGTAATGCAGATTAGAGACAGATTTTTTCCCCTATTTGCTTTGAGTGAGCAGTAATTTCTTCACTAAGATAAAGAAATTCTAGTATTAAAAGCCTCCAGTTGAAATAAAAGAGGAAACATTTACGAAGAAGAAAGCTTTAAACCTTTTGAGATTTTATGCACTCTTCAGTAAGATGAAAGTAACATTTTTAAGTCTTAGGCTCACTTAGAAATATTTTGAGGTGTGCTGTTACCACATCTCACCAGCTTTTTGCACTCCAGAGCCATTTCAAATCTTAAAAGATTTCCACTTAATCTAGTTAAGTAAGTTTGACTTCAAGCAAGTGTCTGTCTGTCCATCCAGCTGCTTATTACTTTTTGTATCTTTAGAAAAGAAAGGAAAATAAAATAATTGAGGAAAAAATAGGACAACAAAGCCTGATCTTACTCAGTTGTTCTTGCAGCAGTGAATTTTACTAGACAGACTTTTTAGTAGGTGGATTATTGACATTAATTCCAGTGGGTGAAAGGCTGTTTCCGGAATACCTCATTTTCTATGGTTGACTTTATTTTAAACAAAAAATGTTTCTGACTTTGAAGAACCGAAGTCAGAGAAAGTTTTGCCCTCAAGTTCAAAGGCTGCCTAATGGAATCTGACATGCCACATTTCCAGTTACCGTGGGGATGAAGCGAGGAGGTAGAGATGCACTTTAAGAAGGTGAAAGACACCTATAGGTAGAGCAGTCATCTTTATGTGACAGAGGAGTCGCTACCCCACTGCACAGCAGTCTTCTCTCTTGCCATTCAACATGTAATTCTGCCTAGTCCTGATCTTGAATATGCTATTCGTTACTGTAGCCCATACAAGTTTGAAGTCCATGGATAACTACACAGACATTCTAGACTTGTACCTGAGCTGCAGCCAGCTTGAGTCTGAACTCCAGATCCCCCAGTTTCTCATGTAGTTTGCTAGATATCTCTAGATACGGACTGCTTTATCTCTAGCATTTCTTAAATTTTCACCTTACATTCCTCTGTAGAGTCATTAATTTACTAGGTTTTTGCAGTGAAAAAGATAAGTAAAAAGATTACATAGTCTGTATGGTAGGAATAGAAACAGTCACTAAAAATTCTACTGGTTAGCTCTGAAGACAGAGCACTAGACCACCTTCTGTTGCTCAGAGGGGTTGATTCAAAATCCACCAAATGTGATGGGAATATTTCTACTGAATCCAGAGGTCTCTGGAGCTCATTCCGTAAGCACTGAACTTTTAGTGTTCATACGTCATAGCAGAGAGTAGTGGAAAATAACTTTCAAATATATATTTTTTTTAAATTTAAAACTTGTGGCACAGGCCTAGGGTACTTAAAATCTTTATAATCTTCAACAGATTTCACCAGAACACCAAGTGAGGTAAAAGTACCTCATTTCTGCCTTCACACTTTGCGATACCAGATCTATTAAAAAACAAACAAACAAAACAACAGTTGCAAACATTTTTTTTTGTAACCACAAAGTGTGTTAACTCTTCTGTTAAACAAAAGCAACAGTGAGTTGGAGTTTTCTGTTTGCTTACTTTTTAAATTAGGAGGTCTTAAATTGCTTTGCACAGGACAGCAATATTTTGTACTTGGGAAAACAAGCAAAGCAACTGCAAATTCATTGAATAAGCTCAAAAGTGGGAACAGAATTCAGGTTTATTAGATCCCTTCCTGCAGCTCTGACCACTGGACATTACTACTGTCTAGTTCATATTAAGGAAAAGCTTAGACACTCCAGGTCAGAATTGAAAGTGCAATTTCTGCACTGGGAAGGAACCAGGCCTTGGAAGTTTGACAATGCAAGAAATGGAAAAGGACTTTTAGAATGGAAATTGTTATGCTAGTGCTACTTATTCTTTCTATATACACAAAGGTATGTCTTTAAATAATGAAAGATAATTAAGTTGTTATACTGCTATTTTAAACATTAAGATTTAATTTGCATTAATAATTACCTGCATGTATGTACACGGTGTGATCCCTGCAAAACTTAGTAATTGTGCTTGGCTTAGACAGCAATGACAGTAAAATATTACCTGAAAGAAAGATATTGAATTGGAAATTATTTTACTTAAGCAGAGTATACATTTTGATTTTCTTTTTCTATACAACTTTTCTAGTTTCACACTAGATATTGCGCATTTTCTTCATTGTGGAAGGTATAGCTAACTTTGCTGCAACAGCAACATACTGGTAAACAAGTATTTTACATTTATGTTTCCATGTTTTCCTTCTGGAGCTTATTTTTGTCTTCCATGTCTTCCATGTCTTCCATTCTCTTCTATGTCCTTTCCCTAAAGAAAATCCGATAAAGTTGCCACCAACTGTTTTTTAACTCTCCATCCTTTTCCACTATCTGTGATAGAAACCTCTGGTGATGTTCAACTTGGTGCATTTTTTTTGCCACAAAATCACACCCAGTAGTGAAGAAAATGGAAGAAAAAGCAGGGAAGTCAAAACAGAGTCATAACATGAAATGGAAGCCTTGTATCATAAATAAACATAATGTAATAAACAAGGGACAAGCAACTGATGTCGTCTACCTGGACTTGTGCACGGCATTTGACACTGTCCCACACGACATCTTCCTCTATAAACTGGAGAGACATGGGTTTGACAGATGGACCACTCGGTGGATAAGGAATTGGCTGGATGGCCGCACTCAGAGAGTGGTGGTTAACGGCTCAATGTCCAGCTGGAAACCGGTGACGAGTGACGTTGCTCAGGAGTCTGTATTGGGCTCAGCCCTGTTTAACATCTTTTTTGGTGACATGGACAGTGGGATAGAGTGCACCCTCAGCAAGTTCGCCTACGACACCGAGCTGTATGGTACCGTCAACATGCTGGAGGGGAGGGATGCCATCCAGAGGGACCTTGACAGGCTGGAGAGGTGGGCCCGTGCAAACCTCATGAAGTTCAACCAGGCCAAGAGCAAGGTCCTGCACTTCAGCTGGGGCTATCCCAGGCACAAATACAGACTGGGCGGAGAACAGATTAACAGCAGCCCTAAGGAGAAGGACTTGGGAGTGCTAGTGGATGAGAAGCTCAACAGGAGCTGACAATGCATGCTTGCAGCCCAGAAAACCAACTGCATCCTGGGCTGCATCAAAAGGATAGTGGCCAGCAGGTCGAGGGAGGTGATTCTGCCCCTCTACTCCACTCTGGTGAGACCGCAGCTGGAGTACTGTGTCCAGTTCTGGAGCCCCCAAGATAAGAAGGACATGGACCAGTTGAGGAGGGCCACGAAGATGATGAGAGGGCTGGAGCACCTTTCCTGTAAGGACAGGCTGAGAGAGTTGGGGCTGTTCAGCTTGAAAAAGAGAAGGCTCTGGGGAGACCTTAGAGTGAGTTTCCAATAGCTAAAGGGGGCCTACAGGAAAGGCAGGGAAAAACTCTTCAGTAGGGCCTGTTGCAATAGGATGAGGGGTAATGGTTTTAAAATAGAGGGAGGTAGATTCAGATTAGATATTAGGAAAAAATTCTTTACAATGAGGGTGGTAGAACACTGGAACAGGTTGCCCTGAGAGCTGGTGGATGCCCCATCCCTAGAAACACTCCAGGCCAGGCTGGATGGGGCTCTGAGCAACCTGATCTAGTTGGAGATGTCCCTGCTCCTTGCAGGGGGGTTGGACTAGATGACCTTTGAAGGTCCCTTCCAACCCAAACTATTCTATGATTCTATTAGCAAAGCAATGACCCTAATATATCTTCTCTCATCTATATGCTAAACATTTGGATTGCACTTTCAGTTAACAAATTCTTGAAGGCTCCTATTCACTGTAAAAATAAGCACCACAAACGCAGCCGAGCTAGTCCATTTAAATAAGCATGGAAATGAGCCTATTTCTCCAGGTAGACAACTATTGTAAATATTTATAATTGTAAGAATAATAATGACAAAAACCTACAGAAACAAACTACAGAAAGACATCTCATGCATGCATGTGTACATATGTTTTCACCTGTTTACTACAGTGGATGTTAATAGCAAGAATGCATTGAATCTTAATTTTCACTACTATCCTTATTCTTGATCTCAAATAATAAAGGACACCTGAATCGCCTGCTTGTGATATCAGCTTGTAGGATAGCACTGCAGGCTAAAATTGCTACCTTTCTAGAAACCGGTTACATTGGTAATACTGAAAATACTAAATTAAAGATATTCTTAACAAATGTTCCTCTGCTGCATTCTAAGAGGACTTCAGAGTCCTATCTTTTGACTCTACATAGAGCTCTAGAAAACAGCTATCATATAACTCCTCAGCTATACTAGCTGAAACTTCAGAGACCTCTATGAAAGGGTTTTTGCCCTATTGCATACTCTGTTGAACAGGAATGAAGCCCATAGAGATAAGTCAGTCAAGGAACTTTTGTCTTTAAAGTTGCAGGCAGGGTTGGTTTGGTTTTAGTTTCCCTTCTCCCTTCCCCAAACGCTGGATTTGGCTGAAGAGACAGAATTTTAAAAAGAACCTGCTCACTTCAAATAACATCTCCTACTAACTTAAGTTCTTATACAAAAATTCAGATGGGCTTTGGCAGTACGTTCAGACAGTCTGTGTTGTACTGAAGAGCACATCCTGTTCTCTGCACTAAGACATCTAACATGTCTGGACTCGTATCTCAAAAGCTACTGTATTACTGTCAGGAGACTGTAGGACTCTTCCTTACATTTTATAGGAGATGGAAATGAGAGAAAATAATTGATTTTTTTCTGGTATATACTACGTGTGACTGAAGTCTGGAAAATACCTGGATAGATCTTGTAGTTATAAATCATGAAATGAAATGATCTGATCTTTTTTATTATTAAACAATATATCCATCAATTTTCACTATCCTAATGCTGAACTTCATCTAAGAGAAAGCTAAGACATTACAAAAACCACATGATGAATCATATGGAAAGAAACTTAAAGAAGAAATATGTGAAAAGTCAGTCTGACAGGACTAAAATAATAAAAAAAAAGATAAGGGAAAATAGAAATTTAAAAGAACTGACAATTGCACTGATGCTGTTTCAGTATGTGATACTCATATGGAATATTGAAAGAACAGACGGTAGTGAGAATGAATCCAACAGCCATTCAATATATACTTATTTGTGCCTCTAGAGACTACTGTTAATTTTTTCCTTATCCCCTACCACTGAGAAGGGTAGGGATAGGGGTAATCTGTTACCGCTCTAGCAATTTTGTTGTCTTCTCTGTCACCTAAAAAGAGCTATACTAGCAATAGGCCTAAGCTGTCTGATTAAGATAATGATCTGGATTTCAAATGTTCAACACTTCAACCGTGATTGGAATTGGGATTTTTCTGTTCAGTGATGTTTGGATATCTATGGATATAGAGATGCATGAGCAAAGTGTGAAACTTGAATCTGTGTTTGGACTCTGAACACTGTAGTGTTTGGAGAGTAAATAGGTGGTGTATACTTGTAGTTTGGGTCAGACGCCTCTACTCAGTAAGGATATATATAGAGGTACAACATAGAATCATAGAATAGTTTCGGTTGGAAGGAACCTTTAAAGGTCATCTAGTCCAACCACCCTGCAAGAAGCAAGGACATCCCTGACTAGATCAGGTTGCTCAGAGCCGTGTCCAACCTGGCCTTGAATGTTTCCAGGGATGGGGCCTCCACCACCTCTCAGGGCAACCTGTTCCCGTGTTCCACCACTCCCATTGTAAAAAATTTCTTCCTTACATCTAGTCCAAATCTACCCTCTTTCAGTTTAAAATCATTATCTCTTGTCCTATCACAACAGACCCTATTAAAAACTCTGTCCCTGTCTTTCTTATAAGCCCCCTTTAAGTACTGAAGGGCTGCAATAAGGTCTTCCTGGAGCCAAGTAAGAATACAAAACAGTTCATAAACTATGTATCTGGATTATTTTTTAAAATAAGAGAAATGTAGGTACAACATGAAGAAGGGTCAAGAGAATCTGAGTGCAATAGCTGTCCCTTTGGAGAAATGGATCATACAAATTGTAACTACTCTCCCAGGCATCTACTGCATTGGTCAATATGTGGCATATGACAACATGGAGGACAGTTGCTCTGAAATGTTTGGATTTTAAAAAGTGGAATTAATTCAAGTTAAATAAGTTTATTACTTATAGGTATGTTAAGCAACAGTCCTAACCCTCCTCCTCCTCCCCCTCAAAAAACTGAGAGAAAATTCAGGGAAAACAAAAAGATCTCCTTGGGTGATGAGACGAAGCTACTGCAATAAAAATACATGCCAGCCTACTCAGTCTGTAAACATATGACAGAAATTTCTCACTGTTATAGAGAATCAGCTGGAAGCTGAGTCATAGGAACAATGAAATAAAAGCAAGATGGTAGTGAAAGGTAACACAGGCATCTGTTAGAGACACTTCAGCTACTTAATGCCACTACTGACTGATTCTTCATGAAGGGTTGATTGCTCCCATTTTTTAAGACCTGTACTTTTGTTAGCCAACAATAAAAAAAAAAATACAGATGAGACCTGCTAGTAGTGAGCCAACTTGCCATATCTGGAAAATATTTCCTTCTTGGTGCAGTTGAGTGACACTCAAGGGCCGAAATAGTATTTTCAGGATATCAATTAAGTTGGGAGCATTGTGCAAGCTACAGTTTATAACATACCTGTCCTGCACTCTTCTGATGGAGATACGCTTCTAGGTCCTTATTTCAGATAGCAACAGCATAGTTGACCTGCATGTGCGAAAAAAAAGGGCAAGGAAGTGTGGAGATGAATTGTCTTAGTTCCTTGTGAAGACCATGAGAGATCACTCCAGCTATCTAGACCACAATTTCTCACAGCGTTTCAAAGGATTTGCTAGAAAGGACTGCATGTTCCTCTCTGAGCTTGGGAAAATTACCTTTTCCAAACAAACAAATGGTTTCCATCACCCAAATGCATTTCAAAGGTTATTTACAATTGATTCATAAAATAAAGAAACTTAAGGAAGGGTTTGTATGATTTAAATATTTTACTGATCAAAAAAAACAAATTAAGGACTATACAAATATGAAGTACTTGAATTTGAATTCTAACATACACAAACACACAAAGACGGCATCATGGCTTCAGACTTGAAGAACTGAAGGTTGCCCTTCCTACTGTCTTCCTCCTTCCTCCCCTTCACTGCCTTGTGCATCCTTAATACAGGTTTGAGAAGAAATAGGCTGGCAAACACAACACTTTTCTGTTCCCTTTGCTGTGCCAGTTAGGACAAGAGATAGTGGCTGTATGAGCAGGCTCTAGTGATTTGTGACAACTAGAAGTTTTTCCCAACAGGAAGTCAACCAACTATTTCAAGTTTTATACCTTTGCGGTGCCTGAATAGTACAAAGCCAACACATACTTATAAGACTCACCCCTCTAAAAGCAAGCAAGCAAGCAAATAAATTACATTCTAAACAAATCCCAAAGCTATGCTACTGTTCAAAATCACATCTAGGGATGCCTAGAGCTCAATTTTTGTCCTAACTTTGATTTGTTGAAGCATCACTTTGAACACTTAGCAGTGAATTTGCTAGACTGAAAAGATAGCAAAGGAAAAGTCCTGGGATTCTGGGCCTGTGTTTATTCTGAAAAGCCACACACAGCCAATGCACCACACAGCTTACTTAGAAAAACTTTAACTCCATCCCACTGCCAGTTAGTCTTTCAGCCCTATAGCTTTCCTTGATAGTGTCACACGTCTACCTGACATGATGGTAAGCTTTACAACACAATCCATTGTTTGCTTAGACCAAAATCTCTGGTCAGCAAATAGCGTGGTAATGTAACAATACAGCTTCATAGAGCTTTAGACCAAGACGCACAACATTGACCCCTGCTTACCTACAGAGCATGATTTTTCTAATTTCTGATTAAGCGGCCCATCAGGTCTGTTTGATAATATGCACAAGCCTGAAGGAAAGATTTCACATGAATAATTCATCATAGTTTCATGTAAGCTATTGAAAAATTGAAATCCATAGTTAAAAGCACACATTACTCAGAAGCTGGCCACAGATCTATATGTGAGAGTCTCAAATCCACCTCCAAACCTTGGTTTAGTTCTCAGTGTGAGCCATTACAGTTCTTCGGTCAGCATGACCTACCTGATAATCATACCATACATGCTGTACAACTACTATTCTCCAAACAAATCTGATATTAATTATGCATTTTGTCAAATCAAAATGAAGCAACATATTTTTTTTGTGAGAGGAAATTCCTCCATAAAAGCACAATGCAAAGAATGAGATAATGAGTTTGTATATTAGCCATGAGATTCACATGAGCTCTCTGTCAGGCCTACTTCTGTGTAATATACCTTGTAGTTTGGAAGAAAAATAGCTTAATTCTAACCGAAATAATACAGAGTCACCCATTAACAAGTACCTCATAGAAAGGCAGATTTATATTTTTTCTGCAGGTAGGATTGCTCTCAGTCTCCAACGTTAGCATAAACTGTGGCAACTAATACACACTCTGAGTTACCGGTGAATGAAAGACAATATGAAAATCTACAGAAGTTTTATTTAATAGAAGTGGGGTTTTTTTTAATAATCTAACATTTACCACTGTTGTACGATTACACAATGGCATCTACATTCTAACAATGGAGTCTGGATTTTTCCAGAATGAGACTGATAAGTAGAACTTCTTTTAAGTGATACTTTAAAGTAATTTTTTCTCTGCAATTAGCTCTAATGCTTGAAGAACATTTAGTACTGTAAAATGAAACGAATGAATGTGGACTTTACTGAAGACTAAAACTCGCTGTATCATATGAACTCTATATATCAAAAAGACAGCTGATGAATAATTCTGATATAGTGCATATGGTAGAAATGGCAACAACTTAACCCTCCAGCCCTGGGTAAACCTCAGAACGTAGGAAATTTTGTTTTGATCACCTTCCAGAAAATGAAATTATTATCTCAACACAGCCCAACCTCTTTGAGTCTATAAATCAAATATCTTACAAACAGGTTTTCTTGTAACACTTTTGACACTTCCTGGTCAGATAAGTTGAAAATGTCATGAGAAGAGTCTTAGAACCAGTACATCCTAATTTTTATTTTATTGGAAATTATTCATTTACCAACACACTAGATTTCACCATATTCATCTCATATTGTGCTGGGATGCAAAGAATGCAAACAGGCTTTGACTGCTGACATTTCATTTGACTTGTGGAATTAAAATCCTGTGCACTTTAGGATTTTTGGTTTTAGTGAAGCTCACAATTCTGTACTGAATTATGGAAACTTTTTAAAAAAATTGCCAAGAGAAGTTGCCAATCACACCTAGCTTTGCTGCAAAAATTGTCAATATTTTTTGCTCATAAGCAATGATGTTTTATTTTCAGTCTGGTCTAAAACCTTATGTTCTGGCATCTTTTCCGTTTGCATTCATGTCCAGGAACCAGAGAGCTTGTGTGAATGCAAGGGCAATTGTCATGTCTATGTCAGCTGAGTTAAAATAAGCTACAGTCCTCCTCTTTAGGTGTTTAACTTCCAAACATTAACCAGATAAAGCCCTTATTAATCAAAGTGTGTATGGCTGAGTACTGATGAGGACAAGGTCTCACAGAGACAGGATAATCTATTTTGTTCAAAAAGTAGCAACTTAGTGCGGGTATTATGAGTAAAGATGACTTGCAGTTACTACTAGTGTCTTTTCAAAAATATCGCTGGACTGAACACAGAAAATCTGTAGGAGTGTTACTTTCACTAAGGCTAAAGAATGACTGCAAGATTTTATTCTCCTACAGCAGTGGACCTGCCTTTTCTGTGAATACTCTTCAAAGGCAATGATCAACTGTACTCTGTATTTCAGAAGATGTATAAATAGTCCTGGAAAAATCTTGTGCTAATTTTGCTATTTCCTTAGAAGGTCAAGTTCAGGCATCTCTAAACTTTGCAACTCACATCTTAACTGAATGGTAAAATCTAAGCTTCTCAAGGCGTGCACAGCTGTAATCCAGCCTCTGGTTTCTAGGGACCAAAGGTCAGCACATTAATCTATTTGGGATAATTCATAGAACCTCTTTGGAGAAAAGAAAAACATTAACATAAAAACAAGCCACGTTTCCTGAAAATTAATCAGAACATTTCATGATATAAAACAGTATCCCAATGATGACCCAAACCAATTACTTTAGTATGTTCAGACTCAAACTTACTCTATCCTGTTTCACCCTAGGTATTGCAGATCTTTTGTTAACAGTTTTGCTATGATTATGAAGTCAATTGCTTTGAAAAGCAGGAAAACAACCAACAAATGTTTCTGAGCAGCTGTGACGTGAAAAGAATCAAACCATCTCCCACAGCATCATAAACAGCAACAAAACTGTTCATCACTTTAAAAACATGTGTGAAAATTTGTTGTTATTACCACATTTGAAAATGACTGACATTAGTTTGCAGGGAGTGTAAGAGGTTTTTAACAAATGTCTTTTGAAGTGGGTGTTAGTAAAGCATTACAGAACTTTGCAGAACCCAGCCTCAAATGACTAGAACTTGAAGATGACATAATTTAGATAATTTACATCAAATATAGGTTATTGTTAAGACAGTATTTTCACCTAGCTGCACTTCTTCACTGAGGTTTAATTATTTACGTTTTTTGTAAAAATACTGCTTCTTGCTATTATTACATAACAAGAGGTGGATTCCATTTTACAAAACAAGAGCTGCCCAGCAATGATAAAAAGAATATAGAAAAATAATCTATACAAGAATATGGGAGTGGGGAGGGATTTTAATTTTCAGATGGAGGGGTTTTGCTTGTGGCAGTTCTTGGCTACCACAAGTGCATTTCATATACTAACAGAGACATGGAACTCATTTAGATGTGAATTTCATTGTTAAGGTTGGGCTTTGTGTCAAATTAATCCAGTTACTGCTCATAATGTTAATTCCATTGATGTAAAGAGCAGAACTGAGAGCAAGAGCAAAAGATGAAGCATGTGCATGTACTTACATGTGTGTATTTATATCTGTTTATGTGTGTTAAGGGGACTTCTTAACCTGTTCAGGTTTGTTTTCTCAGCTGGTGAAAGACATATGATAGCTGTCACACTTATACTATCCCCCCAGAAAAGATTATAAATGGCCCAACTGACATCTCCTCTTTCCTTCTTCCCACAAATTCTCCAAAAGCTCCAAAATTCAAATCTGGGTGAGACACAAGACCTGGACTGACACAGGCAGAACTGAACAGGCATGTGGCAGGAAGCCTAAAATACTCTGGAGGTTTTGTGGGTGAATATTCCCTTCTGACTTAAGAATTGTGAATAAAAAAAAAGTCATTTTGTTTTTAAACCATGAATCACTGTGATTCTGGTGATGGGAATAAACCCATTGCAAACAACTGATGACCTAGAGAAGATATTTTCCATAAAGCTAAATAAAAAAAGTATGATTAGAACATTTCCAAGTCTAAGAACAAAACTAATGAGGAACCATACAAGTCCCGAGGAACATCAAGTTGTTGCAGTGCAGTGCAGCTAGTGCAGTAGTGCAGCTAGTGCCATGTAAGAATATGCTCTTTGCATCCATCATAAATTTTGTGGAAATGTTCAACAAGCACAAATGAACTGCAGTTGTTGTTCTGGGACTTTATTAGCATGGTTCCATTGTCTCCAAGGCACTTGGCTGTGCTGTGTTTTTACTGGAATGGAAAAGGACTGCTGAGAAGGCATATTCCAGAAGAGATTCCTTCCGCTGTGCAGTACCTTCCACAAGGGATCCACTAAATCAATGAGAATTTTGCATGGCATAGCATCATTAAATATCCGAGGATTAATTCAGTTGCCTCACTATGAACTTGGTACAACTATGAAGAGAAATGAATGGTGAAGATGACAGAATGATCTTTTCTGAATCCCTGTGCTGTCATGCAACATGGATAAATAATGAGAAATAAGTTCTTGGCAAATGCTAAGTTTGGCTCCTGAGAGCTTAGACATAATGGTAATATGATATCCAAAGAGTGCAGTGCTCAGTCAATTAGATTAATCGCCTGGTTTTGCTCATCGTTGTCCAATAAATTTGAGAACAAATGACATTAAAGAAACCCAATTATTTCTGCAAACCAGGTACTGGAACCTGGCAGATGACTGAGGGATATTAAATGATCCTTCACAGACTTCCTAGTTTGGAAGGGGGAGCTGTTTGATTGGTATGCAGTGTTAAACAAGGCAAGAAGTGCCTCATGTAGCTACACAGTTAATCCAAAACCTTGTTTTGTTGTCTTTTCTCTGCTGAAAAGCTCAATTACCTATTAGTCCTAAACCAGACTTGCCAAAATGAAGAAACCTGTTGGTCTTTTCTGCCTAGCACTATGTACTATATAGAATTCCTGTTCTGCTACCCTAAAGATAGCACACAAATAAGCTTTAACTAATAACGTTTGATCAATACACTTATATGAGCATGATCTCCTCCAGCTGCCCCAAGGCCACAAAGGGCAAGACAATATAAAAAAACAAAATTGACTTGTGCTAATTCCATATTAATTAAGCTTCTCTTGACCTGTCTTGTGTATTCTTAAGGAGACAATGGAAGATCTTTGCATGCAGAGCAGCAAACATGCTCTTCTGGGATAATTTCAATAATCTCACTATATCAGGAAGATTCATGCCCTGAATTCATGCCCTTAATCAAGCTGCAGCATTTTAGGGCAATCTAGAGAGGGTGAATAAAGCTATTATTCATTTCTGCACGAAAGCCAATATTATAGTTCACTACAAGGCAAAGGGTACAAATTTATATATGCTTGACTAAAAGCCTTTTTTCCTCCACTGTACAGGATATATAATCCCTGTTTCTTTACATTCTATCACAACCATTTAGGCCTGAAATATTTGCTCCAGTTATTCACACATATACTATTGTAATAAATGTAAACCAAGAATCCAGCTATCAATAGGCCAATCTGTTAAAGGTTTGTTTATGGCTGAGGTAAACACATCAGCAAATATAAGCCTGTCAGCTTGTATGTTCCCCAAACACCATCAGCTCATGCCTCTACCTGAGGTAAGGCATTGGCCTCTTATAGTGATTGATTTGGGCCATTAGCTCCAAATCAAAGTCAGTTTCAGTTCATCCATCTTTCTAGAACATCAGAAAAAATGTTATTTGAAAATAAACACTGGCTCTTCATCTGTTTTGTCAAAAGAACGGCAGGGAGCTGATTGACATGTCACTAACTACATCTCCATTTCTGCTGCCACAGCAGCAGCCTTCTGGAAGCCATGCTGCTGAATTTAGGTATTCTGTCTACTTATAGTCCTGAAGTGCAGGTCTGGAGGAGGACAGACTGCACTTCTTTCCAGTCGCATTGAAAAAAATGTTTCTCATAAAGGCAAGTCTGCTGAATGCAAAAAGCCGACTTTGATACTTAATCCCTCAGTCCAGCTGATCAACATTTGATTAGAGAGATCAGGAAGTGGAGGGAAAAGGTGATTTTTAAACCACTTTTGCAAACCCTGGAGTATCAAGGCAATAACTACTGAAAAATAAAGACCCTAGGGGATAGCTCTAGTCTATAGCAACAGGACCCTAATCCCACTTTGGGTGCCGAACACATATGTGGGAACAGAGAGGGTAGCACAGCTGTCTGATTTTAAAGAATTTGAGCTATGTCCTTGAACACCACTTGCTCAATAACAAAAAACAGCAATGAGAACAAGATAAGTAAATACCAAAGGCAAAAATAGTAAAGACAACTAAAAATTTATAACCAATCCAAATGATGCATGAGGCGCGTGGACAGTATATTGCTACCAATCAAATTAGATGATGAGGTGCATGCACTTCGTGTGTAACTTAGAAAACTTATAAAAGACTTATGCTACCGGACAATAAAGGTCTCCGGTTCACCATCCACGAGGGTCCTGTCCTTATTGCAACACACATAGGGATTCAGAGGACACTGTAACCATGGTACTACCTAGACTTGACCTACAACAGAAATCAAGGTGACCTGGAATAGAAGTGACTCTGCATCCCTCGAGGATTGCTCTAAAAAGGATAGGTTTACAAATGGCTGGTTAAAATGGCGTTAGCTGCTGGAGTCTGTCCAAGGGCCTGGCCTGAACACAATTAATTTAGAGCAGCATCTGCCTGCTAAATCTGTGTTTGTAATGATAGGTCTGCAGTATCAAATGTTTGTAGGTGCTCCAGTCTGGGGGCGAGATTTAACATTTGTTAATTACTGAAGTTCTATCTGCCATACCCTAGGCAAGCTGAGTGCCAGGGTAGGTCCAAGCCCCAGCAGAAACGGATGCAGGAGCTCACTAACCTCTCACTGCAGTTGTATCCTGAACTGAGGTGAGGCATACTCTTAAATCCAAACAAGCTAATTATTAGTAATCTGATGTAAGGAGCTAAATAAATGTGATGAGAAACCATCAAAGCTTGGGCATGGCTTCACTGATAGGCTCAGGCCCCAGAGAAAGAGAAAAGGTTTCTTTGCAGTTTGTTGTAAAAATGCATGTTGTGAACTGCAGTCAGTATTTTTCATTAGCATTTTAGGAGCTGATAATTGTTAACAGGAGGCCTTACAAGGGAAGCTTCAATGCTCTGGCTTATCCTTCTGGGCTACTGATTGACTTGTCTCGGTAGGAAGAGGTGGAGAGACCTCCTCCTGCCTTCTGTTGAGAAAAAAGAGGATTTAGTACAAATTGAGAAGTCACCTCATACAGAGTGTCAAAAGTGACATCATCATAGCTGGTGCAGCCAGCTAAAGTCTGCTGGAGCCTGCCATGATTTTGCTGGGTCAGATTCCTTGCCTTTTGTTATTTGAGCTTCCTTCTGAGAGCCTCGGCTGCCTAAAGGGGTAACATGACATTCCCTTTCTTTGCCCTTTAATCCAATCAGAGTGGCCTTGCTTTCTCACAGAGGGCTGGGATACACTCTAAGATTAGCTGAGCAGCTGTGAAAGTGAGGTGAAGATTAAGACTTTGACTCTGATCGTACATTTCAATATGAATGAAACCAATAAAAGAGAGATTATCTTTCTTGCTACTTCTCCAATTTCTTATCCTTGAGGCAGCACTGTTTACACGAAGCTTGATGCAGCTTACATGTCTTTGCCCTATCAGGTGGAGAAACGTTTGGTCTTCATCATAAAAATATATTTGGGAAGAGTAGGAAGGAAGAGAGGAGGAGAAAAAAGTGAGGGAGAGAAAGTCAGTTTTGGATGGTAGCAGATGGTAGCATGTCAAGTAAGAAATGCAGAAATACTCTTCTGGATGCAGTCTGGGACTTCAAAGCAAAATGAAGAGGCATTTCAAAGAGGATACACATTATTATTTGATTAAGATTCAGCTTCCTGGATGAAATGTGCATGCAATTATTAGCATGATGATAGCAGGTTTCATAAGAGAAGTTTATTATCTCTTTGTTATTGGTTCTTATTAGCAGTGGGTTCAACCTCCTACCCTATGTATGAACTTCCACTCCTTTTTTCAGTTTGTGTATATGGATAGGGTATCCAAAACTAGCTGTATCCTTTCAGTTTGTAATACAAATCAACATCACATGGGAGGTCTGCCCTCAGATTTGGGATTTGGGGTGTGTAGAGAAGCAGTTCTCAGACAATAATTACACAGTTCCTTTGCATCCTTACTGATGGCTTTCTGCCTTCTTGCCCTCTTAGGATTAAGTTCTTACAATGAGGGTGGTAAAACACTGGAACAGGTTGCCCAGAGAGGTGGTAGATGCCCCATCCCTGGAAACATTCAAAGCCAGGTTGGATGGGGCTCTGAGCAACCTGATTTAGTTGGAGATGTCCCTGGTCCTTGCAGGTTGGACTAGATGACCTTTAAAGGTTCCTTCCAACCCAAATTATTCTATAATGTTATGAAGACTTAATATGCACTCAAAAATAGGACTTTACCTCTTGCCTTATTTCTGTTACCAAGAGTTATGAGAGTCAGGCTTTTTAAACTTCCTGATTTAATCTTTGGTATCTTTAGAGATGAGCCTGCTAATATTCCTGAAATTTCTTTTCTTCAGTCCTGCTGAGGAACAGTAGGAAGACTTACTGCCTATATAAACCAGACAGATTCTATATTACTTTCTGTGGGGGCTACGAATAGCCTGTCTTTGAAGCTTGCCATGGACTTTTCACTGCTTTTCACCCAGCTAAAATGAGATACTTTCAATTAGACCACAGAAAGAACTTTAGGAATTCAAAGCTTGGACATAGCACTGCATTCTGCCACAGTTCAGCTTGCAAATTATGTTGCAAAAACATAATTCTTAAAAACTTAAGCATCAAGTGGTGTCAAACCCTGTTCCCAGTCATGAAAATTTTGGAGGAATTCAATGGAAAGACTTTTATAAATCCAAACCTAAGGCCAAAGGCAGAGACAATTTAGTTTCTGCAGGTTTTACTCCGCCACCTAAGGAAGAACCAACTCATGGTCACAGATAAGCCTCTGCCATAGAAAACTGCCTCATACCTTCTGCAAGTAGGTTAACCATGTCTAAACTCTTGTTTTCTCTCTTTTTTTCCCTGTATTTTTAAAATGTTTACTATTGCAGACATAAGTATTTTTAATGCAAATAATTATTCACTTCCTTTTCCAACCCTTCTGTCTTATGGAAAGGAGTTTCATGGGTTAATTATAGTCTTAAACTACCAAAAAAAAAAAAAAAGCTTTATTGGCTCTAAATTTGCTGCCTTCTGATTCTGGGGAAGCTCCTTTACTCTGATACTATGAAAGAAAGGACTGGAAAAGTTTCTTGTATTTAGAGAGATCACTGGTTTCAACACCCTTAACATAGTTTCTCCTCCTGCAAGACTACAAATTTAACAGCCCACATCTTCTCTGTTCCTGCACAGGAGTCAGTGCGACTCCATGAAATACAGACTTCATAGTGTTTTCTATGACGGAATAATGAGACACTTGGTATTTAAAACATAGCTAATTTTGGATTGCTATCATATTAGAGATTATCAACCAAATAATATCTTATCCTAAACAGTTTCATTTCATCTATTTCTAGACATATTGCTTTCTCCAGCCAAAAGCCAGAACAGGTTTGAAAAAAAGAGTTTAAACCACCTCAATGCGTCTTTATGTAAGAAGTCTCCATCCGAGCTCTCCGAATGTAGTGAAAAGAGGTATCACAAGCAGTAAGTACGAAATATAAGCTAAAAACCACTGAGAAAATTTGTTTATTCTTAAACTGGTCCTTTACTCTTCCTGTTATTCTTTCCTTTTAGGGACCTTTCTTTGCTTAGAGCAGTAAATGAGTTCAAATACTTTCAACAGACCTGCTGTATTGTTTCTATCTTAACTGACATTTATAGGAAAACTCAAACAATCTGTGTGATTTTTTTTCCCTTCTATCTGAAGATTTCCTAGTGACTCTACTCTCCCAGTGAGACCCTTCTGATTAAAAAGATGAACTCAGTGCCTAGTGAACAGGCACTTAATTTAACTGAAGCAGCCATTCAGCAGTTATCATCTGAAGCTCTGTTAGCTAAGAACTGAGGATGATGCAAATACTGCATTATCCTTTCATAGAAAGAGAAGGTCCATTTAGCCAACATCTTTACTATTCTCACAACTTAAAGTCTTGCAGTAGTGAATACAAATCACACTTATTCTTCTGTAAATAAGAAATGCTTAAGATTCTTTTTGTAAATACAAGTTCAGTTATTTTTAATGCTAATACAGAAGCTGTATTTATCTCTGTATTTATCAGGTTCACCTTTTAACATTTTTTAAAGAAAGCAAATAATATTTGTAGTTGCATAAGAAAGTCGAGGTGTGATTTCTCTTGGAGAAATCAAAGCAGAGAAGAACTATAGTAGAAAAGTCACTAAGTTAAATGGACTTTTTTTTTTTTCCCAAAATCATTAACATATTTTGAAGAGCATCTATAAAGTGACTGTATTAAGGCCTGTCTTTTTATCATTCTATCTGCATGAAAGCATATTTGTATCCTTATGCAGCTTAGATTTACAGTTTCTGGCTTGATACTGTGGTAAATTTTGTATCTTGATGTGATTATTGCTTATCACCATTTAGATATGCTTTTCTCAGGTTTTTCTGTGTTTTGCTTTTATTCCTTAAGATTAGATGTTGTGAGCTTTAAGACTGGTGCCATAGCTTGGCAGCTTTTAGACGAGTGAAAGAGATCCCTGGACTCTGATGGAAGTCACCTAAGGCTTGTGTTTCTCGAATTCCTCAATGGATCTGGACTTTTCTGGTCTCTGGCTTGGAGTCCTTTAGATTCTCTGAAATACCAGTATTTTATATGTCTACTAAGCAAACTGCATTTAAACGCAATGGTTTCTATGCCAGTCTTCAGTAAGCAAGAGCTGTTTGAAAAAAGTTGAATAGGCATCTACTTCTTGGAAAACAGGAAACCTGTTTTTAAAAATCTGACTTTATAAAATCTGGGAGTCCCAAATGGAAAGAATTAGAATGTGAAACCTACTGGGGACTGGACAGAATACGAGAAATACTAAAGGAATTTGTTTTCTTAGCATAGCATTATGTCAACTCAGAGAAAAAAAATCACTTGGCTGCTTGATTCAAAATAGCTGGATGTGAAACGACTGGTGCCATCCACTACTTGATCCCACTGACAGATTTACTGCTTGCTGCAGAGCTGCTGCTGCTGCATGATGGAAATGGCAGGTGCACTCTGCTACAGAAGAGGATTTCTGTCTCAAACTTCATCTCTATGCACATGTGTGACTAAGAGCAGCTAGAGGTCACAGGGGGACAACTCAGTGTTTATAGTGATTTATGAAGAAATGTTGCTATTTTCTTTAATCTTCCCAAGGACAACCTCCTTGCTAGCCCATGGTTGTATTCCAGGGCAGGGAGACTGACCAACTCAGTGCCAGCTGAAATACACTAAAAAGTAGAAAGTGGACAAATAAACTATATGTATTGCATACTATTTACCAATTATCTCTCAGTTCTAAGGAAGGTTAGGATTATAAACCTATTAAAACAGCATACAGAAAAAGCCACTGGAAACAATGGAAAAACTCTGAAATGCATTAAGTGAGGCCAAGTCATAGCTCAAGCTCTAGATAACCCCAAAGGCTTGTGAGTACTAAAAATCTGAACCTGGATTTAAGTGGTATTAACTGAACATACCTCTTTGTTACTCTGTAGATAATTACTGTATCTCAGTATGTGTCTCCCAAACTACTCAGAGTTCAGTCCTTTTACTTGTCCTGAAATGTATGACTTGGCTATGGGTCCTTTGCAACAGAGTTTCCTCTTGTACCAATTAAAAAATCTCTTACCTTCATCCTGGCTTAACCTTGTATCCATAGAAAGACTATTCGGAGTGAATTAGGTTGACATTGCTCCTTTTTACTTTTATGTTAAAATAAACTCCCAACTGTAAAAATTTTTCACTCAAGGTCTTTTGAAGTCAGACTGAAGTCTTACATATATATTTTAGAATTATATCTGGGTTTCAAATGCCCAACATTTGGAATACACGTACAGAGTGCACTGGACAGGTTGAGTGACTAGCATTTGCCTTATTTATACTTATATCTGCCCCAGATTTCTTCAAAGACTGGTCAATATAATTTCAATGAATTCTTGAGGCTGGTTTTGTAGCATAAACATTCACTGGGACCAGATTCCAATCACCAATGATATTAACTTATTTTTTGGTAAGCACAGTATAATACCATTCTGGCAGAAAATTATAACGACATTTGCATATAAATTCCCCAGTGCACAGACTCATCAGTCTTACTGAGGACCCAGCAATTCCAGGATATTATAACCAAGCCATACAGTCCTCTCATTACATCAGCCAGCACCTCTTACCCAAAAAGGGGAAACCAGAGATATCTTCAGAGTCAAAACATAAGGACCAATCTTATCTTACACTATCTTATAGCAGTGTTACTTTGCAATTTTCAGTGAAGTTCTTTCTAGAAGTAAATTCAGAATGACACCTCTAGCTTTTCATTCTGTTAATTTTTTTGTCATTACCCTTTCTGATTTAACATACAAGCTGTGGGTAGCTTGTATATGTTTTCAATACCCATGTAGTGTTTGGTTATTGGAAGGACAAGGACACTTGTATTTGTATTGCTCCTTTTTTGTTTGTTTCCTCACCATCCTTCCAAGCACCTGCCACTACAGAGAAAAGCCTGTGAGCAGAATCCGCATGGCTTAAACAAGTACTCAGGGGCTGCCGAAAGAGGGCCAGCAGGCACATTTGGTATGCTGTACACTCTCAGCACTACCTCCGTTTGGCATTGCCCTTTATAATTGGTCATAATTTCTTTCACAAAACTCTATCCTCCATTTACTATTACTTTTTATATGAGATGGTAATCTTTGCTCTGTACTGCACACTGTGCGGTACCATTTCAGAGCAGTGAGCAGAAGCTCAGGCTGGCTTAGGCTTGCCATGTGGCTTCGTTGCTCTCTGTCAGTGGATAACTGCTGAAGAATGACTGCTCACAGCACTCCCCTTTCCTAGGATGAGGGAAACAAGTAGCTGACTTAAAACACACAGTCCTGTCATGAATGGCAATACTGGGAAAAAGCTGACTAACTTTGAGACACTAAGTTGTAAAACAGTCTGGCAGGTGGTGCCACTGAACTGACTCCATTTTTGACAGCACATTATCTGCTCTCCCCATTTCTGTAGGCTAGGGAAAGAGGAGGGGAGCTGCTTTTATTTGCATAAATACTTCTTTTGTAGTTACCAACAAAAAATGTAAAGTCAGATTTGAAAAAATCTACATCGAAATTTCGATGTTTCCCATTACACAATTGCCAAACTATGGGAAGAGAATAAATTCAGAGATATAGGGCAACTGCTTGCTTAAAAGGAGTTGCAGTTAAGAGGCAATCATGAAGAAAGTCACTTGGACATTCTCCACCCATCCTCTGGTATTATTTATTCCTAGAAAAGATAAAGAAAAAGCAGATTTCATGAACAGTACAAATGTCAGAAATGAGAATATGGCTCACTGTTTCTCTGGGATATTTTTGCTATAAAACAGAGACAAATACTTTTTACACCTTTCCCCTTAATAATGCATCTATTCCTACCACACATCTTTCTGCCATATGTCAAACCTTACTTTCCATCTGCAGCTGCATAAGGAAGATCTCATGGAACTGGACGGTAATCTTCCTGTTAGTAGTTCCACAGCTATTTCCATGCAATATATTGAGCGTATTGATAATTTTCAGACTGTTTTGAGTTTTAAATCTCTGCCAAAAAAAATTATGCTGAATTTAGAATAATCAGACACTTCCAAGTTTGCTAATGATAAGTACAAATGTTTTGCAAATGATGTGTGGTATCTGCTCAAGAAGAAATGCAGCTCCGCTCAGCTAAGCAACAGATTTTTCAAACACGATCAAGATATTCATAGACAAAACCTAAACTTTTTATAGCCGAGGTAAGGCAGGAGTTATCTTCCAAACCTAATTGCAGAGAACTTGAGAGTCTCAAACTGGGTTTTTACTATATTACCAATTAAAAACATTACAAATTAACAACTACTGACTCAACAGAAAGGAAAGCCCCAGAGAGAGAGGTTTATATTTTTTCTGATCACTGTGTATTGGTAATTTCAAACCCTACTTGTAGAGTTCATAAGCCATCAAGGCCAGTATTCACTCTTATTAGTTATGAATAAGCCATGAAAAATAGGCTGAAGTTTTTAAAAAAGGAGTAAAGAATTAGTGTGTACCAGTGGAAGAACCCCTCTGCTGAAGAGTTCTCCATCAAGAAGTCTCTGCATGTTGACCACTCTTACCTCCGAGGCAGGCCAAGGTTGAACCATCCACTGGTTCAAGATGGCTATAGGTCTGAGCTAAGAGGATGTTATTATTTTACCACCATGTCTCCTCACACACCTCTGATCTCACGCAGTTACAAATAATGCAAATAGGTTAATAGGTTTTAAGCCCAGAAGGGACCATTATCATCATTTTAGCCTAACCTTGCATTCTAGTAAGGGTCACATGATATTATACAGTTTTGTGTCCAAAAAATGGCATTTGAACTGCAGCACATTTTGCATAAAGATAGACAATCCTGCTTGATTGTATATGCTATTCTTAACTAGGTGAAAAACTGAAACAGGAACTGAGCAGTGGAAAAAGCTACCACAACCACCTACCAGAGTCTGTTAGGAATATATGGAAGGGTGAATACTGAGAGCAGAAGCTAGAATGACAACAGAAGAATGGATCTGAGTAGGATCTTAGAAGCAAACCTACAAAAGCATTTCCTCTCAGAGGCTACAGTAATGCTATCTTAAAACAGTGCCCGATTCACTGAATGAATGGCAGAGTTCCTGCTAACATCAATAGTTGAGTCCACCTTTTTTACACCATGAAGCAAGCACAAGGATTAATATATTAGGAGGATAAGAAAGGATTTGGTTTTTTGTTCTCAGGGCAGAGTTAAGGATAAAGATAATGATCACAGCACACAGGTGATCTCACATGCTTCTCAGCCACAATAATTGCTCATGTAGACTTGCTTTAGCAGAAGATGTAACAATATGTATTAAAGTTGATAGAACGTGCTTTTAAACCTTTACTGAATGACTTTCACTGACCTCTCTTCTTCAGGGAAAATGTATTCATTTGTGGATAGTTTTCTATCTGCAATTAGGAAGGTTTACTGTGGATGCTTTTGCAAAAGTGCACTTGAAAAGTAAAGGTTCAGTAATGCACTGAAGACAGAGGCTACTCACGTGAGTAATGTTGATCTTGATATAAGACCACGAAATCTTCCAGTACTATGCATGAGACTACTGGATTTTTACTTTCTGTCTCCTTTCCTTAGGTTGTAATAGTCACTAATTCACACTGGTTAATATTCAAAATGCAATTTTGGAGAAAAGAGAAAATCACTAAATGCAAATAATCTTATCTGATTAAAAAACCCCAACTATTCCAAGAACATTGGATATCATAGAAAGTTGTTTGATGCTAGTAAACAGGAAATGAAAAGAAGGATGTGGATAGTCAGAGAAAATTCAAGTCTCATAGGACCAATATATAAACATAATGAAGTGTTGGCAGCAATTTGGCATTTCTTTAGCTTTAGGGAATAGAAGGTCAGGGGTCTAATTATGCTGCAGAGAGTAAAAGGTCTGCAATGTAGGGATGTGTTAGGAACTGTCTTAAGAGTTGGAGCTTGGGAATTAGCAAAAAAAGAAAGAGAACTAGACACTTAAACAACAAGGTAATGAAGAACAGTGGTGTTTATGAAAGGCTGAGGCAAACAGCCACTTCAACACACATCAAATGTACAAGATATGGAAATGTGAATATACTGTCAGGGAAAGATGCCATTTTGAAAGAATGACAGCTCTGAGATCAGAGATGTGCCACTAGTTTAGACAGAATCCTAAACTGAGATGAAGGTGGGTCTGCATTCTTAGGCATGCAATCCTTATGGTCAGCTCCAAAATCCTCCTATTTGCTATTATCATTAGTAATCTGCCCTGAGTCTTCTTTTATTTCTGAAGATCTGCATCACGCAGTTCTTTGCTGACTTTCTGAGACACATGCCTTGATTTTCTTCTTTCTGTAAACACAATCATGTTCTGCAGCTTCTATATCCAAACTAATTTCCTTCAAAGCACACCACTGATGCATGTGGTAGCACACTTCTTATAAAAGGACTTTAAGAATATACAACCATATATTGGCCTGGAGCAAACCTTAACTGAAGGCATACATAAATTTAGAGATAGGAATGGAGTGGAGAAGAAGGGTACCTTACTAATCTATATCAAGAACACAGAAACGCAGTCCTCATAATACAGTTATTACTGCTGTTTACTGATCAATGGAACTATGTATGCACTAGAGATAAATATATAAGGAGAGAAAAAAAAAAAGAGAGAGAGAGATGCTTTTGGACACTTATGGAGGATGGTTGCTTCTCCAGAGAGCTTATTTTCTTAAGAATGTTGCTCAAGAATTGCTGAATTTGACTGAAAATGTCTAGTCTTACCTTCATCTGTTCCCTGTTGAACGTTACCTGTGCTGCAGATTGCAGTAACTGGAAAACTGCCATCTTTACATTCACTTTGGCCAATGCTCTGCCCAGGGAGGGAAAAAAAGAGTCTGAGCATTTGTTGGTGTATCCTTAACATGTCAACAAAAGAATAATCATTCTTAAACCTTTTCTAAAGAGGGAGTGTTAGAGCTGGAAGCAGCAGCCTTTGTTAATTTAGAGATTGTCCTCTGGCCAGTCCAAACCCACATGCCCCTTTCACAGAGAGAGCTGATTTAATTCTTTCAGACTGGGAACAACAAAAATATGGTTAATGTCAAGAACAGAAGTATTCCTCTGTTTTTTTTTTTTTAATAGGTGCATCAAACTTGATAGATGGCAGAAGTCAGAATAAGTTTCTGAAATATGTAACTAGAATTCATGCTTTTTATAGCTTGATCCTGTTCCCAACTAAAAATCAAGAGAAGTTTTGCTGCTGACCTCTGCAAGAGGAGAACAGAGCCTTCAAATTGCATAGTAAAATATCTTTTATTCTTTTCTGTTTTAATGCCTATACAGATGTAGGCTGGAGTAGGATGAAAGTGTCAGTTTTTACATTTAAGGATTTGTGCTTTATGAGCCTTGATATGTTAATGCTTCCTCTGGGGCTATTCTGGATGAGTGCATTGCACAGGTGGCCCACTGCAATTTACAGACACAATAATTGAACAAGAGAAATAAGAGACAAGAGTGTTTTCAGCACATGGGATGCAGCTGGTTCAACTACTTTAGCAGGAGGCATAACTTTTGTATGACAGAGTCCCTTTCTAAAAGATAGGAAGAGGACTTTTTTCATGGAGACCCATGTGCTGGTTTTTGCACTTACCCACTTGCATCACATACCACAGCATGCTCTGAGAGTCACTTTCATGCCCTTAAATGAGCAATTTAGTCTACTATAATTTATACTGCTAAGAAATTCTTTTAAACCAAACATCTGTTAAACCAGGAGTTGACCTGAAAAATGAATAACTCCCATGAACTGAATAGTCCAATACCAAGGAGCATTAAACTTTGCAAAATGATGACATAATGCAAAAAGCAAAACAACTGGCTATTACAGTCACTATTAAAAAAACCTAACATTTTCATAGCTCTCTTATCATCTGTTTATATGGTTAACCCTGACTTTTAATGTTGCAAACTGAATGTCTTGATATATAAAAGAAGTTTTTCTTGAGAAAACTGGAAGATGTTAATCTACAGCCATTTATCTTTCTGAAATGTAAAATTATGAACAAACAAAATACTATTACTGTTACAGTCAGAAACTGCTAGGAAAAATTCTAAACTAAGGAATGAAATGGAGAGCAATATAGAAAGTATCTGGGTTTCTGCTTTTTTTAAGGAAAACACCAATTATATCTCAATCTTTATGTGGATTTAAAAAAGGAAAAAATGTGATTTTATTCTATTAAGCAATAGCAGTTAAAAGACAAAAATCAAGGCTTGATTACCTAATAGCATGTGTTGTGATACTACAAGATTTGTAGAGTCTTCCAATCAGGGTTTGAGGATGGAAGCAAGAATGTATTTATTCATCTTACATGAAGGTATGCTGCCTTCAACAAATATTCCAGTAATTAGTGTCCTTTTGCATATTTTGATGTTTATCAGATACAAGTTCTGGTCATAGAAACTTAATTACCATAACTCAATGCTTACTCACAAAAACCGTTCTTACTTTTAAAGTTAATTAAATGCTATATTTAGCCAATTAGTTCTGCTTTATTCACTGCTTCTTTCTCTTAAAAAGTAAATAATTAATTGCTGAATATCCAGAAATTTTAAATTGTCTCTTTGCAGGTCCTGCAACAGTACAATTTTTAATTTCTCCCTGATTAAATCCAAGTTTATCCTATTGTAACATGTAGCATTACTAATTTCTGATATACTAGACGTCTTGAGGATGAAATGGGAGGGTGCTGTATTTTTTATTTAATTAAAAAAATATTCTGCTTTATTCTCACACTTTTAATCTAAAGAAAAGGGAGAAATACTGGGAAATAACAAGTATTGTAATCTAGAATTTACAGTAATGAGGAAAACACAGATTGGAGACATTGCTCAGCACATGTGGGTTGAGGCTCTGAGTCATTGACTCTGGTGTACCTGTAGGTTTAGACAGTTGTAAACAAGCATCAGTGTGACCCATCTTATCCCATCTGGAACTTAGCGCCAAATTTCACAATCCTAATTTTGACCAATTTTAATTCTTATCATAACTGTACAAGGTATAATTTCTTCTGTTTGACCACAATTTACATACAGACATAGGGAGAAGGACCCTATAATCTATTTTTGGCATTAAAAAAGTTCTTATGTGTATGCGTAAGAATTATCATTAAAATATACATTAATCACACAGTCTTCACAAACTTCACTTACCTCAACAAAAAGAATTCTATGCACTAAAGTCAAAGTAACATCATCACAACACTGACAGAGGTGGACAATTTACACACGCTCCACCCCTCATGCCTTCACCACATTACAACAACAAAAGTTGCCCACAAGTATTTAAAACAGATTTAAAACATAAGAAAGGCTACTGAATCCATATGCTTAAACATCTTACTGAACTGAGACTACAGACAAGGAACTGAGTTTAAACAGGAAAAAAAGTACACATAATTTCAAAGCAAACTTTGTTTTAATAAATAAGAATTTGCAACAGGCATGTCACAAATTTCTACAACAAAGTGTGTTTATAATTTTGTCAGAAGGATTCCTGCATTATCTTATTTACTCCTCCACAACAATCTTTCCATTCTTTCATGGGCAGAAGGGCAATGGAGGGAAAACTATATTCCTAGATAATACCCTGATAATTGACAGAACTGTAGTCTGTACCATCAGGATTTCTATTTTGTGACTTTCTTTTTAATAAAGAAAAACAAATTATGCTTTAAGGAAATGATCAGTTGGAATGATGCATAATCTTCCAGAGGCCTCTCTACAAAAATGCTGGAGACTTGCTAAGGGTCTGGTCTTACAACATGAAGTTCAGCACCACAGAAATGCCCAAGAAAGATAAAAGGACATCACAGTAGCAACAAGGTTACTGGTCTATAAATTTCCAAATAATTTAATTATTTTTGAGACCACAATTTGACAGGGTAGTCAAGCAGAAGTCTACTATTAAGCTCACAACATAAATGACACCTGCTTTGGCATCTTGCTGTTTTTACAAGCTTCACTGGGCATAACATGCTTGGCAGTTGCAGGTATAACTTAAACAATCACATGTTTCTAGTCTGTCTCATGTTTTTGTACGCTGGTCTCATTTCACAGGAATAGCTCTTCGCTGCACTAGGCCACCTGGGGAATATATGCTCCTTGGCAGTTGTCTTCACAACCACCACTATGACTTAATTTTCAGCAGCTCCAAGCATCTACCTTTTCTAAACAGAAGTAAAAGCCAGCCTATTTCTGCATCTCAGGCCACATCAGATGGAAGAAGAAAATGTCTGCTTAAAACCAGAAAATTTATTTTTGTTATGTATTTATTATAATCAGCACTAAAACCACCCTCACCACAAATAGTGATGACATTATTACAATATCATATATCTGAGTGTATCTGAGTTTCTTTGATTTCTGTACTCAGCCATAAACTTAGGCCAATGTGCACCTCTAGTTCTAAGAGTTCTTGTAATTCTAAAAATAGATTCTTCACATTTTTCCCTGTATTGTGGCAAACTTACAATTCAGTTAAATGCTGTTTATAGAAGAGAGATGAAGCAAAGAAATTGCTCCATCTCTATGCATTCTTCTTGCTCTGCCAGAAAGCAAACAATTCTGCTTTGCTCATTGATTACCAAAATAGTTTCTTGATGACTTGTTAATTTGATAGGTCAAGAAATTTATTAGGTGTTTCCTGTGTTTCCAGCTACGTCTGCATTGCAAGGAAACAAGTAGTGTCTGTGGCATGGAAGATGAGTCTGTGTCTGATGAGAGCCATGTGTACCAAACTTCCATTTTTCATAAGTGCTGTCATTTTACAGATGTATGACCCTCTTCTCCTGGTTACAGAGGAGGGGCGACTGGGGGAAGATAATGTACAGGGTTCAGTAGAGAAACCCTTGTAGGCAGAAACACAAATCATGTCATGCAAACCAGAACACGCTACAGGAACATCACATCTCTTTGCAGAAGACAATAACAGAGAGGACAGAGAAAGATGGAGTCTAAGATGATTAGGAAAACAGGAATGGTTAATGGATAACAGCAACGTGGCGCCAAGCAGTTCAATCCATGTCATAAAGATATGAGGCAACACAAACAGAGAGCAGGTAAAAGGTCTTTGAAATTCATCCAATCAATGCAGATGCAGATTTGTGTTCCCAGTATATTTGACAGAGAATAATACAGACTGTGGAAAAATTAATGTATTTCAAATTAAGCCTTTTGTTTTCTTAGCATCTCTTATTCTCAGTGTGCAGTATATCATCTCCAATTTGAAATTACTTTTTTTTGGTTTTGTTATTTTTTTTTAAACAGCTCTTCTCTGTGAATTCTAAGCGCTGTCTTTTGCCTTTAAGTCCAGGGTTAACATGTATCTCAGGAACATAATTTCTCTTTTACATCAGACCAGTAAGCTTGAGAAACAGTCTGAAACACATGGGAGTAATTCCACCCCAATCCTCACCTCCTGTGGAGATCCCTACGGTACTACTATTGCTGCAGAATTTAACTGGCTCCCATTGGAGGGCGAAGACATAGAGGGATCAGTGCTGCTAAACCTCTGACCAAGAAGGTACTCAATACTCTCTTGCATACATATATGGGGCAAATTGAGATGTTAGACTTTCTCTGAAGTTTTAGAATTAGCAGGGAAGACAGATTAACCTCTAATTCTACTCTGCTTCATTTAAGGTATCTATTTTTATTTTCAGGTTCAGTAGAAAATGACTGACAGACCCTCAGATTTTGATTGGCATTTTGTGGCAACCCAGTTTTGCAGTACTTGGCACATGTGTCACAAAGTACTAATCCTGGAAGAGCACTGAGAAGTTAATTTGTGATGATATAACTGTTCAGAAATTAAGGGTTCATCGTGTTTATTATACATGAAAAGTGCTTGGGATCAGGCTATGGCTGACTTAACTTGGATTTTCGAAGGGAAAAAAAATTCCCTGAAGTTGTCACTGTTCAGAAGCCTGGATCCCCGTCATACACAAATTTGCAAGTACATTGTAGATCTTGTACAACCATCAGGTTCTCAGCAGAAAGCAACAAGAAATGAAGTAAGGGCATGACAGCATCTTTTGAATCAACCAGAATTCGTCTGAGAATACAGTTAAAGAGTTTCTGCTCTTTTCACACAAACACTCCTTGTAAGAAAGGCAGTAGTGTGAAGTCACTGTAAAGTGACCATCGGTAAGTGGACATAAGTAACTGAAACCTACTAGTATTGAATAAATCTTCAAATATAAATGACAGAAAATACAGGAACACAGCCAACAGGCACTTTAGTAATGTGCTTGTTTTTCACTACATCATTTAGTTTGGTTGCAAGTGTTTATCCTTACTCTGGCAACACTGACTTCAGTGGAAATTCTGACTGTACAAAGAATGCAGAATTTTTTCCTCCTCTAAACAGAGGTTCTCTGGAATTGCAGCCTGCACATAATAAACCTCTGAAACAATTCAGACCCATCGTTCTAATTCACTGTGAACAGAGCTTCAGTATATCTCAGTTAAGAATAAACATAGGCTGTCCTCCCAGTCCTATTGAAATCCATGGCAAAATTCCCAGCAACTTCAATAGGAGCTGCAGCAGACCCTCAGGCTTTCAAAGACCAGACACGAAATAGTTTCGTGTTCTGCCTACTCTAACTACAGGTCAAATCTTTTGTTTTGTAAAATACAAAAGAGAAAAAGAATGCATTTTCTGCCTGGTTGATGGAAAAAAAATGTAAGCCAGCACTAACAGGCACTTATAATAAAAAGTGCTACATGGAGAGCATGAACCTCATATAACTCAAAATCAATTTTATATACTCATCCTGTAATAAAATTCAGTCAATACTAATGCTTTCCCACAGGTTCCAAATCACTAAATGACAGTTAAGTAGCATCATTTGCCCAAATCAATTACATATAAAAGCTAAATAGATCCAAAAAAGTTATATTTAACCTATTATAAAATAAAGAATGTTAATTATTGCAGAGTTAAGGCTAGAATTAAACAGAAAATGATGTGGTTTGCTAGATAACAAAGTTAGGAAAACATACAACTAAATCTCTGTATGCATGATTACATCACATTTGATAATGCTGTCCAAGATGCTGTTGTTTATTCTTTAGATAAATGTCCTAATCAATAGATACAGGAAGACAAAATAAGAGTAATTAAGAGAGGTGTATTTGTCTCTCTATTGGTATATATCTATTGAAAGCAAACAATTCTCATCAGCAAAAATTACTTTAAGTCTAATTTGCAGTTCTTCTTTTGATTTATAGCTTTTAGAAACGTCATGTCAGGGATATGGCAAATATTCAAGCATTTGCTTAGCTAAAAGATAAAGGGTTATAAAGCCAGCTGAGATATGACACAGAAAACAAGTAGTACACTCAACACTGCAGGTCACCTTTCTTCAAGACCAGAAAGAAGTAAAATGTCCCTCATTGCACAAGGGTTTATGGAGAAAGAGTCTCTTAAATGTCTGTTTCTTCACATGTTTTTTTTTTGTAATTGACAGCAGTATAAAGTAAATTTTAAAAGGTGACACCTTTGGGTCATTACTCCTTTAAAAAAATTGTACTAATAAAGTCTTGTAAGGGAAGTATTCACACCTGAATCAGCATCAAGCTTCTTCTCCCCTCATCTCACCTAAAAAAAACTCTGAGGATTTTAAAAAATAATCAGGATCATTTCAGTGGCCTAGTTTATAGCGTGGCTCTCCAGACAGTTACCTCAGCACAGCTGAAGAGGGCACAAACTGTGATGCAGGATTATGAAGCTAGAGTGAAGAAGGACAGAGAACTTTTCATGGTGGATTTGCCACTATCAAAACCATGAAAATAAACTACAAGTCTACTTTTTTACTTTGACAAACTACATACCAAACAGAAATAAGCTCAGCTCTGCTTAAGTCAGGGAGTTACTCATCACTTCAGTGCAGATTTTATATCTTGTCTTTTTCAGTGCAGGCAGCTGAGGGTGATAGTATGTGTATTTTCTATCAGCTATGAGTGTAGGGCTTTCCCTGCTCCTAAAGAAAACAGCTTCTGAAGATCAGACCCAAACATTCATTTTCTGTTCAGTATCCCTGTAATGCTCTCCTGCTTCCTTTAGCTTCTTAACCATTTGCACCTTACAGAATCTTGTCCGTAAAGTGGGTGTTAAAATATCTCACATGACATTGATGACAATTAATATTTATGCTGAGCTTTAGAGCCTAGAATGAAAGTTAGTACAGTATAAATGCCCGCTTTTGTTCCTAGCATTCGGAAAAGATTTTACAAAGCTAGTACTTTGCATTAGGAATCTTTCTGATGGACAAGGAATTAAATTAGTGAATGGAACTACTGGTGTCACATCAAAAGAGACCCTCTATTCACCCCATCTCCCTTATTTATTTTTTGGATTTATCTTTTTCCTTCCTATCTTTCCAAGGCCCAAGGCATCAAAATTTACATTGTCTTTGCATTCTATCTTTAAGAAGAAAAGAAGCCAGAGAGTGGGAGGGGAAAGTAACAGACATAAAAGGAACAAACAGCTCTAGATATCAAGCAGTGTAACCAATTCCTTACAGTTAGTCTGTGCTTTTGAATATTTTATAATTTATAAACTGAAAACACATTATGCTTTGATTTTCAAACAGCAGCTGAAGTCAAATGTCTGTTCTAAACTTTCTAAGGGATAAGGAAACTGATGGAGATAAAAAATATTCACTTGTTATTTTCAGATGATCCTAGCGGTGTTCCAAATTCTTATGGCAGGTGGTGTGGAAGATATTTAGGAAGTGATGGAGCGAAAGGATGAAAGAGATTTGGAAGGATGCTTGAGAACAGTTTTCAATCATGTGAAAATGGGTCCAGATTCTCCTCTTAATCACTAGAATAACACCATTACCTGCTGCTTTTTAAAATCTTTATAGTTTTAATGGTGATATTGACCACAATAGCTGCTGTCAGGTATGCAAAATCATAAGACAAAGATTTTCTGTGTTTCTTCAAAATTGCCATTTTGTGAAGTCCTTCCTACTGTGCACAAGTGCTATATCTTTAATTCATTTGTGACAAAAGAGTGTGATCTGACTTGCCTTAATGGTCTGTAATAGTCAAGGTAAGCTTTGTATTATAGTCCAAAATTCATTGCATTCAGTGAAGAAAGACTGCAAAGGAAACAATACAACATTGAAAGCAGGCCAATTACAACACATCCATCTGAATGAGAAATTCAGCCAGATATTAAGAGGGCCAGTGCCCAAGATGATAAGCCCCTCTATCTGTTAGCACACCAGAACAGAAGCACTAAGCATGGCTTTACATGCAAGATGTGAAATAGTTCTCTCCCAACATTCAGTCAGAGTGGCAGCGTAAGAGACAGGCAGTACAGGGATACTGTACAACTTCAGCCCTTGAATTCTACAATGATAAGGCAGACTCCTAGGATTAACAGCCCTGTCAAGGGTAACTCTCTGAAGTGCTTATTTGTTTGGAAGAACCACCTCATTCATCATTAAGGAGTGATAGAAATGGAAGCCCTCTGACACAATATTTGAAGTCTACCTGGATGTATGTTTTCTTGCTATCATAGAAAGCAGGATATTAAACCTTGCTATCTGGTTTTGAAAACAGTATTAAAATGAAATACATTACTTTTGTTTATAACATCTGCTTTCTAAGATGTTTATTTTATTGCTTCTCATAGAAATATTGCAAATCAACTTGAAACTATGTACTTTAAATGATGAGCAGAAGTATACCTGTAGGAACACAATCTTAAGTACAGCAATACAATTTAATCTTAAATTAATCCCCCTTTAAGAGAGACAGCTTTTACTTTTACTTTCTCTGAACTTTAAATAGGTAATTCTGATAATGAGTAACGACACTTTTCTGATAAAATTACAAAATTGATTTTTTGTTAAGCTTTATTTACATAAAAAGTGAACTCATCTAAAAATTTGTAACATGAAAAACCTAAAAGACTTATCTAAAGATTTTTATTACCTGGAGATATACCATGAATGATCAAAATCAGCCCATCTTTCCTCTATATCTTACTTAAACTGGGAGGGAGAGGAAGGGAAAGGAGGAAGGAGAGGGTCTAATAACATATTTTAAGAGCTGTCAATGACTTGTAAATACCTGGAGGCCAGAAGAATAAAATGAGGATGGTAAGAAGTAAAGGAGACTGAAGAATATAAAACACTACAAGAAGTGCTGGGAAGAAATCCCTCGCTCTGTTGGTGGTCTTGTAGATACTGGACCTAATTGGATGTTAGGAATTAAAGATATCTTTTTCTGTCATTTTGACAATGTGTGTAGTGAAGCAAAGTAGGGAAGCTCTTGTTTTACCAATACAGACTCCATTAAAATACATAAATAACTTTTCCAATTCAGGAAAACTGTTATTTACTATTCAGGGCAAGCATAAGATTTTGATAGAGTTGTGGTAGGAAATGGTAATGTTGTTTTGTTCTCAGTCCTATGTTTCATAGCCTGTTACCCTCTGCTAAATGCATAGGAAAAGAAAAAAAAAAAACAACCAACCAACCAAAACTTGTATTCAGTGTTTCATTAATTTTCTCCTTTTTTTTTTTCTTTCTCCTGAACAAACATATATAGGGAAAACTATTTTAAATGACTGTGCACGATATGAGCAGATTCAACCCATATAGGAGCAGTCTGCAATGGAGAATTTCACTTACTTCAATATGAGGAAAGAATTCTGCAGAATCACTATCTTCAAGACAGTAATGGTGTGACTAGAAATACAAAATCTTGTCAATAATTTGCCATCAGAGTTCATACTAGCACTCTTTTTAAAATTAGTAAGTGATATATGTTGTGTGCGACATGGTGTCAGTCACTGTACATTTGAGATCACCATAGATTTCTGCTATGCTTCTGATTTTGTGGTTTTTTAAAATATATGATTAGCCTTGACTGTTCAAGAACTGCTCCCTTAGAAAGTGCTAATTAAGATACTGAAGAGTCTCATCTAATATTTATACTTCTGGTGTTGCACTAGATCATTTTACAGTGCATGAACAGTGTCATGAAGAAGGAATTAGAAGCAGTATAGCTTTGAGCCTCAGATAATCCTTCACTGATTAGTGAGATTCGCATCATCACCTATTCTGAATGCACTCCTCTCAGGATGTTGATAAAGCCCTTCAGTATCACAATATGGACTTCCAAGCACAGCTATGGCTTTTCTACCCAATCAAAGTGAAAACTTCAGTTCACCTGGTTAAGCTAGCTAATCCTAAATCGGCTTTTAGATTGTCACTTAACAACTCTGAGGCACTCCAGAAGGATCCTGCACAAATCCTGTGGTAAATGAGGCCTAGACTGAGTGAAAATGAACAAACAAAAAGCTTTAAAAATGGACAGCAAGTTATTTATCTAAGACATATTTTTATTTCTTTAGAGTGAGAATTAAGATGTCAGTAGTCGGACAGTTCTGTTAAATCGGTCTTCAAATGATGTATGCCTGCTTAGGTTTCAAATGATGACATATGACTGCATATTAAACTGCAAACTAATGCAAATAATGTGCACAGAATTTGGTGCTTCATAATTTTTGAATGTGTGGATGACTAATAATACAAAATTACAGGTTTTAATAAAGAATTTGAAAAGTTTCAGTAGTTCAAACCTATTTGTTGGCTTTAAAAATGTCTGAACAATCTGAATTTATTGACGAACTCCCCAACAGTATGTCACCGTCTTCTGAAGAAATTTTTAGCAAAAGTTACAGTCTTGTGTTAATGGATGTACCTTCCAGGAATCTATATATTGTCATCTAATCCTTAGGGGTACACACTATAGAAAAAGTATTGAAAACCCTCCTTGCTCTTGGAAGAAAATAATCTCCATTGTAGGCAGGGACCAATTGTATGCTGGCAGCAGTTTGGCTGTAGCTGCCAACTGGCAAGCAGAATGCAAGATAATTCTTGTATCTGTTACCAGAGATGGGCAATAGGTGCTGCCCAAGTAGGTTTGCACTTAGGCTTCTTAGATTTCATAGGTCATACTATAAAATTATTCAACTGAATACACAGGGATTTGAAATCTCATACTGGAATTTGTAGTAAGATAATAATACAGGAAATATGCTCTGAAATTATCTTAGAATTAAGTGATAGCTGGAAATTGAATTTGTAACAGGAATTACTCAAGTTTTAAAAATCATCCTTTTGCAATGAAACGAGGGAGCAAGATTCCTGACACTACCTGACAAGTGAAGGCACTCACAGTAAAAGCTGAGTGGCAGAGAATAAAGGTCTTGCCATCTGAAGCAGATCACTCAAGTATCAATGCCAGATTAAATAGAAAAAACACACAGAAATCTAAGTTTATTATCTTTCATACTGAATTGTTTAGAAATAATAAATAGAATACACAAACCCTATACCACGGTAGTTTATTTTGTCTTGTGGGAAGTTTTAACAGTTTGTGGGATTAAATAGCTTTCCCCTTCTGTGAAGGGTCTGATGTAAACTCTTGTACTGAGGCTTAAAGTCTTTAGGTTGTTAGAAGTTTCCATCAGTCAGTCTGTATGTCAATGGATAAAAAGTTGGTTGCTGATCTGACCTGTTCATCGTTCTCTGGAAAGATGCCATCAAACTACAGACACATTTGGCAATGCTGGGGGAGGAGGGGGGAACGGAAGAGTAGAGATAGTCAGAGAGAAAAGTGAGTTCCATTATGCTTTAATGCCAGGACATTGAGACAAAGCCTTAGAAAACTTCAAACCAATTTTGCACATGTGTATGCTCATTTTGAATTGAAGCCTCCACTTTATAAAATCGTAGGAATTACATATGTTTGTCTGTTTAACAGAGGAGAAAAAAATTGGCTACTTTTTATTTCTGAGAAAGGTTAAAAGAGCCTTTGTTGTTTAACATGCTAGCTCCATGATTTTGCTGAACAGTGTATGCTTGCAGAGTTACACATTAGTTCACTGCAGAACAGACTAGCAAAATGTCTAAGAAAACTGCAGCAGATAAAAATCACTGTTAAGTTAAAGTTATGTAATATCCATTCACCTGGATGAGAATAATAGTCACAGTACTTTTCAAATTTAT
>JAAGAY010004627.1:0-28031 GCA_011801015.1 Ardeotis arabs
CTGGGGGAGTCCCTCGGTGCGGCAGCTGAACCCCCCCAAAGTGGCCCGTTTGGGGGGGAGGGCGGGGCACGATGGGCTTTAACAAGGCAGGGCTGGGCCCCCCCGGGGACAGGTCCTCCCCGTGGCCTCTGGGCGCTTCTCCCCTTATTCCCGAGAGGCCGCTCACCCGCAACTTGCGACCCCACACCGGGGGGCTCCTGCTCGCCCTCCGAGCCCGGGGCTGCGCGGCCGCTATTTTTAACCGAGCCGGATTCCTCCCCTCGGGCCCCGGGGAACAGCTGAAGGCAGATCGGCTTACCGCGGCCAGGCCTTCCTCCTCCCGCCCCGCGCAGGCAGGGCACGGCCCGGGTAAGCCCACAGCTGGCCTGGGGTGAGGTCCCACTCCCACCCCACTCAGGTGGCCGGAGGTCAGGCGCGGTTCAGAAAATCAGGGCTGTTTAAGGTAAAACCGAAGAGCCAGGATGAAAGCCACCACCTGGGAGACCGGCACTTACTGAATGGCTTTCCCCTAAGAAACACGCAAAGCACAAAACTGAAGCCCAAGTCCTCAAGCAGAGCTCCTTCAGACCTCCTTTAAAAAAAAAAAAAAACAAACTTGTTAGTTTCTTGATTTTGAAAGTTTGTGTTTAACACAAGATATCTGAGACCACAAACAGCCTCTGCTCTGGTTCTGGAACCATGGAATTGTCCTGGTGGGGCCAGCTTTGCCTCACAGAGATTCAGCAGCAGACTTAGGATGCTGTCAATACAAGGCTGTTTCACTTCAGCCTTTTCTGTGACTTTTTTGTTTATTTATTTTTTTTTTAGCACTTCAGAGATCTTCCAGGAGGATCAAAAATTTGGCTTTTTCTTGGCTGTTGCTCTCCAGTTGAACTTAGACCACTGAAAACAGAGAGTTGGAAGTGGAGAAGAGGGAAGGAGGGATTCCACAGGTTCAGCCGAGTTGGTGTTGTCAGAAGTAGCCAGTGAGCCCCAGCAAGGATATTTCAGCTCTCCGATACCACCTCCCGAGACCTTGATTTTCAAAGGTGCTTGTGATGACTTTGGTGAGAGTTACAGGCAGTTCCTACTTTGGGTCTGAGGTCTTTCCGGCACCAGAGGCCACTGATAAATGCTGTGCTTAGTGCCGACAGTCAACTTGCCTTACATTAGCCATTCTCATCTTTGCCAGGAGATCTCTTAAATCTTACAGGACCAGTTGTTACGTTGACCAAATACTCTACACTCAAATTAGACATTGGAAGGAGACAGCTGCCCAGCATGTTGCAGAGGAACCGTACCCACTGGTGGGCAGAGAGAGCTTACGCTGCTATTTCGAAACAAGTTGGTTTTTCCCCTTGCTAGTGTGCCAGACTCAGAAGTGTCAATTAAAACAGTAATAAAATATGGCGTTATGCATGCAAAATGTAAGGGCATTTGCCTGAAGGTTTGTTGCAGCCTGGGTACAGTTTGCACAGCCTTTACTTTTAAAGGTACCATGGTGGCTCAAGCGTTCTAGTGGAGAGGGCAATATCTGGAGCTGAGGCACTGATTTAAGTCTTCAGATTCCATCATCGGTCCCTTGCTTTGATGTGAGCATCTCTGGATTTGGGTAAATCACGTAAGGTCTGGCTTTGCAATAAAATTCTGTTAACTCACTCGCAAATAGTTAAACACGAATCTGAGCCTCAGTATCTCTGTACATCACTTTCCCAACTAGAGTAGGGAAAAGTGTCACCTCATTTCTTCACAGCTATAATGCTGGAAAGCTGAGAAGCACTCGAATGCTGTGGTGACAGAACTGATAGGCTACATACCGCAGCCAGGCTTGTGCAGAAGTGTACCTGTGCACGGTTCTGACATGGAGCTGGTGCCTCTCACTGACAGCGTTCTCTGGGTTCCTGAATTAGGAACAATTTCTGCACCCCCAGATAAATCAGATACCCAGAAGAAGAAGATTTAGTGATGTTTAATAGAAGAAATCTGATGTGTCCCATGCAAATGCTGTTCAGGTGTTCCCCGTCCACCTGAGTGACTAGGGAAGGTTTAAATTCCAGACTCTCTTTGGTGAGGGGATCATGATTTGAAGTCACATAGAGTAAATTGGTCTAATTACACACCTTTCTCACTCCTCCCAAGATTGAGATTGAGTCATCTAAACTGAGTGGCCACAAGCCAGCAAGGGAGGGGGAACAGTTGAAGCATCATCTGTACCCTTCTATGGTTCCTGCACTCTCCTGCCCGGAGGGACGAAGGCGATTGCCCCGGGCACAGCGAGGTCTCAAAGGTCCCAACGTGAAGTGAAACATGAGGCTTTTGCAGCCGAGGTCATATTTGGGCTCGCCCAATACTCGCGCTGCAGGGTCGCTCTCTGGAAATAGGCACAGCAGAGCTGGCGTGCGGCACAGAGCTGTGTCTCTGCTGAGGGTATTTATTCCCCCCGAAATGTCTCCCGGAAGGTTCTGACTTGGCACAGGCTTGGGTAAGCTGGGTGTCATTTACAGTCTGAAGTTGTAAACTCTAAGTGCCTTTATACAACACAACTATTGCGGCTTAATGTCCAATAGCTGTACAGTTTATCCATAAAACACATACTCAAGTCACGAACGTGCTTTTCCTATCCTCATAAAATATCTGGAGACACACGTATCCCCTGAGGAATTCTGGAACTCACAGAGATACAGTAGCGGTATTGCTCCTCAGTGTACTTTTTCCTTGGTTCTTTGGCTGATTCTCAAGTTGAAATTTTCTCTTTTCTGCAGGCAGTGAGTGGTTTGTAAAATGTCCAGATTCTGCTCTTTTATAGAGCGGGAATCTTACATTATGCCTTTAAAGCAGTCCAGCAACTTTAAATTATCTTTGTCATGACGGTTCCTGGTGTGGGTCCAGTTAAATCTGAAGTAAAACTCTCCCTGTGTTCAGGTGAAGCAGGACTAGGCCTTAAATTTAAGATTTTTGACATGATAAAGTCTCACTAATACAAGTACTTATCCCTTGTTTAAAAATTATATTTTTATATTCATACTGGCATCTAGAGGCATCTATTGCATTATGATAAGTAAATAATTAAGTGGCACATCTGAAGTTCTGTTGCCACTTTTTTGTAATGATGCCTATAAAATCGGTCCAAATAAATCCACTGCACATCTTGTGGCCTGGCCTGCCACTGCTTTAGTTGGAACACAAGGGCAAATTTCTTTACTAACAGTCGTGTGTTTTAACAAAAAGCACAAGGATTTACAGATGAGATAAATACTAAATGCAGGGCCACAGCATAGCCTGTTCTCTAGCAGCCACATCCTTGTTCTTCTGGTTAATTTGGTCCCCATCTTATTTTTACCATTCCTATTTCTATGCAGTCTTAAGCACTACAGAGAATCTCTCTTTTTTTTTTTGGCAGACAGCTTTCTGTGCAGAATCTTCCTCTTTTTGATTGCCAAAACCCAACTGCTATATGCAAATCGAGTTCCAGCTAATGGCTAGTATGGAGATTGCAGTTTAATTTCTCTAAATAATTCAGTCTGATAAACAGAGGAGCCCTAAGCAGACACTAGGGGTAAGGGATAATGATCATACTCACACAGTGCATCTCTCACCTATTTAACTATGAATCATTTCAATTAAAATTAATGGATATCAGGCATTCTGAGCTGTGACCCTGGCGCTTTGGATTGCTTCTCTGGGCTGGGGAATGTGCTTGGCACCAGAGGAATGGAGCATCTCACATTGCTGTGCAGTGATCCCTCCGGCTGGTCAAGCCTCGCGAACTGCAAAGCGAATCCTGATCAGGGCTGCCGGATCGAGCACCACGCTGATGTGAGGCCTTGGCACTGGGGATCAAAGTCTTCCAGATTATTGAAAGTCTAAAACAGACCACTCCTGAAGGTCTTTTCTCTCTGCGTTTCAGTACGTTTGCTAAACTAGATTGATCACAGTTTACAAACGCGTGCATTCCTGTAACAGAGTATAGTATCAGTTTTGGTGTCTAATTAAAAAAAAAAATTCTTACAGCTCTAGAAAAACCTCAAAGTAGTGGTTTAATGTACAAAGACTACATCTCACATACAATCTCAGAGCTTCCCTCCCAGCTAACAAATCTTTTAAAGGCTCACAGCAGACCTTGGTTTTAAGTCTTGGATTTACTGAAACTAAAACATCCTGAAATATCCATGAAGTTCTGAAATAAGTGAATTTTGGCAAAGTGTGTTTGGGGGATGCCAGTGGTTACACAGATACCATATGGCAAATGTGATGTATTTATGGGGATCTCTGACAGTATTTAACACAAGCTATGAGTTATCGCTTGGAATCTTCATTGAGCAGAAATGTTTACGCAGATTTTTTTTTTTTTTTAAGGGTGTAAAGTCTGAGTAGACCTACAAAAAAAAGGTTTCTGTCTCAAGATCCTACCCAGATTACCTCTGGCAGGCAATTGCTTGCAGCCTGACTTTTTTTTGAGGTTGCCCATCTCGTCAAGTTTGGCGAAATGAAGCTGTTTAAGAAATCTCATCTCCTTTGCACCAGCAGCATCTCTCTGACACCAGGGCCTCTGTACATCCAATAACCATTTATCAGCAGCACACTAAAACTGAACACCAAGGGCAACACAAAGGAGAGGAGTTTGCAGGTGTGTAAGGTGGAAATGTCGCAACAGGAGAAGGCGATAAAGGGCCCCACCAAGTGCTTTTGAGCACTTTTGTGTAAAGTCAGCACTGGCAGCCCTGCCAAAGCCTTGCGTGGTTTCAGCTGTAGCATGGAATCACTACCCGCGTGCCACCCTTGTGGAGCAGACAAACTCATCTTCGGCAATCCAAGCACAAGTACAGGCTGGGTGGAGAATGGATGGAGAGCAGCCCTGAGGAGAAGGACTTGGGGGTACTGGTGGACGAGAAGCTCAACATGAACCAGCAATGCACGCTTGCAGCCCAGAAAGCCAACTGCATCCTGGGCTGCATCAAGAGAAGCGTGGCCAGCAGGTCAAGAGAGGTGATTCTGTCCCTCTACTCTGCTCTGGTGAGACCCCACCTGCAGCACTGCATCCAGCTCTGGAGCCCCCAACATAAGGAGAACATGGACCTGTTGGAGCGAGTCCAGAGGAGGCCACAGAGATGGTCAGAGGGCTGAGAGAGGTGGGGCTGTTCAGCCTGGAGAAGAGAAGGCTCCGGGGAGACCTTATAGCGGTCTTCCAGTACCTCAAGGGGGCCTCAAGAACAAGAAAGATGGGGAGAAACTCTTTAGCAGAGCCTCTTGTGACAGGATGAGGGGTAATGGTTTTAAAACAGAAGGAGGTAGATTCAGATTACGTATTAGGAAAAAATTTTTTATCCTGAGGGTGGTGAAACACTGGCACAAGTTGCCCAGAGAGGTGGTGGATGCCCCATCCCTGGAAACATTCCAGGCCAGGTTGGATGGGGCTCTGAGCAACCTGATGTGTTTGGAGATGTCCCTGCTCCTTGCAGGAGGGTTGCACTGGATGGCCTTTAAAGATCCCTTATAGCCCTAATGATTCTCTGATTCGTGACACTCTAGACTGGTTCCTTATTTCTAATTTGTGCTTTCATAGGTGAATTAAAAGATGTGAAGTTTTGTGTGAAGTCTCTTCGTACTACCGCTGCCTAGAGAAGCCAGTGAGAACAGCCATTAAACCAAAGGTGCCAGCTGGGCAGCTGGAGCTGCAGTGGCACCGGTTACCTTCCGCTCATCCAGCCCCTCTGGAGTTTGCACAAACGCATACACACACACAAAGCAGGTGAAGTTTGGACCTTGCCAAAATGACAGGTGGTTCATTCCTCTCCAGGGGAGGCAGTGGGGAACAAACTCAGTTTAAAAGACGCTGTTACTGAATAGCTTCTGTTGGACACCTGCAGACTGAACTTTTGCAGGTGGAGTGGGGGAAAAAAAGGGGGAGCATTGGGTATCCTAACTGGAACCAGGTGAAATCTTGATGTCAAACCAGCTTTTTGCCCCAGGCCCCTTCCTCTGAGGCTGGCAAAAGGTTTGTTATAGAAAGCATAGGGATGAGTGACCTGGGAGTGGTTCTCCTGCTGTTCATAGCACAAGTCCAAGGGCGAAGGTGGTCTCACACCCCTCATGAACACAACAACAAGGAGCACAAATCAAAGTGTGGCTATCGCTCACTACTTTTTTACTGTGTAAACTAAGAGAAATACACCTCTTCACAGTGCCTGTCATCCTGCACATTACAGCTTTCCCTTACAACTCCTTCTGCCACTCGGTTGAGTCTTAAAACTTTAAAGGTTTTGAAGTCAAGCTGGAGCAGGAGCTTTGATGTTTGACTCCACCAAGCTGCAGCAGCAGCAGCTGATCTCACTCCAGCCTTTGTGGCGCTGAGAGAAAACAGTATTTGAAGAGGCTGGGAGGTAAAGAGCGTACGATACCGACCCTGGGACTGAAATCCAGAAGTGGACTCAGACAGACATGAAGTCTCAGTGCGATGGCAGACCTGACATTAGAAACCTTGGGCCACCTCGGTAACAGGCAGGGCAAGGACCGTGATGAGCATTTCACGATTGATCTGAGCCTTCCTTGGAGTTTCGGAAACAGAAAGCTAATAGAGCAACAGCAGGCAAAAGAACACACAGCAATATTGGAAAGGAAAGTTGCCAAGTAGAGCTCTGACATTATTGCAGGCTTGCATATGCAATGATGCTACAGGATAACGTTTTTTTTTCATGCCTTTTTCCTTAAGCAAGGTAAAAATTAATTACTGTTTGATTTTTACAAGCCTGAGAGACAGAGAGAGGAATGTAGTGATTAGTTTTTCAGACCTCTTTTCCAGACTCAAGGAAAAAACCAAAACACAGTTATGCTTAAAGTTCAGAGTGGATCCTTAAAGGAAATATGAAAAGAGATTAAATTAGTTCAAGAAACTCATCCTAAAAGAAAGTTTTAAGTGTTGCAAGAAACCTACAGTGTGTAATGCAAGTTATTTTATGTTAATTTGAGTGTGCTCTTACACACCAAGCAGCACTGGAATTGTATTGCCACAAAATAAGTCCTCTCCTCTGTCATGAGCCTATTACCCCTCAGCTACTTTCTGTACCTGCATGAAATTGTCTTCCTCTTTAAAGCTCTGCACAGTTCGTCTCAGATGCCTCAGTTCTCTTTAACTTGCAGCAATTCTAAGCCGTGTCTGGTGGAATTTTTCTAGCATTTCCTTTGCCAAGGCATGAGATGAGTTCAGCGCTCACCCAGGAGCTGAAGATGAAGGCCCCGTTTCTCCTGTTTCCTCTGGCCATGGCACTATGGCCACGTGCGGCTCTGAGGCTTCCCGTTCGTTTCCAACTGAGCTGAACCTGTAGCTGCCTCATAAACCTCTCCCATGTCTTAATCAGGTGGCAGCTGGTATTTCTCATGTGTCAACCAAGTTTTGATCTGAATGACATGCACAGTGCCCTGGGTGAGCACAAGCAATGAGAAGAGAAAGACTTTTCCCTTTTGTTTTTATAGATTTGCTTGAGTCCTCGTGACTGGTTAAATTCCCGTGGCATAAGGTGGCTGGCTGTGGCAGTGATCTAGGAGCTACCATGATCTTTGAGAAGCAAAGCTTTAGCTCTGAAAGTCAAGTCTTGCATGACCTGGACACTATTTTTTACAAAGCAGACTTCAGGTAAGTTGGGGGATTTGGATTTGTTCAAGGCAGAGCATGTAGCTACAGCCTTTCTCCTTCACACTGGCACAGAGTGCAGGCCTCACCTCACCAACCCAGGGGTGCAAGAGAACCCACTTATCCCTTGTAGAAAACCACAAACACTTTAGGAGATATTCCCTCTTCAGAGAGCTGTGTCTGGAGGTCATGGCTCTGAAAGGGAAGGAATTTTTAAACTGGCTTGTGTCTATTTAAAATCTCTTTCCGAAGCTTCATCGGAACTGTGTTGACATGAATGAATTTGTTTGACTGTTTGCTCTTGCCTCATTTCAGAGCAGTCGCTAAACAGTGCGTTTGGATCAGGAACATTGTGTGCAGCAACCAGTATGCACCAACACTTGACATTTCGGTTGAGGTAGGACTGCAGCTGGGCTCAGCCGCAATCAGATGTAGCTACAACTTGGTTATTTGTCATTGTGCCATTCTGCTTTGGCCTGTTCCTCACCCATGGCTAGATACAGCCTTTGAGCACCACCAAGAAGCAGTGCTTTCAGGCTCAGCTGCCTGTTCCCCATTTCTGTCCTCCAGAAGTATTCCTAGGTGTATGTCCTTTCTTCTCTCTGGTGACACTACAATATCTGCAGATACATTATTTATAGCCACAAGATTTGGCCTATCTCCGCCTCCAATCTGAATGTTCCCTCAGCATCTTTTAATAGCAATCGCTATTTTGTATCCCTTTCTGTTTTTTCTTCAGGGAATATGCCAGCAGGGATGGGGCTGAAATCCTTCTGGATCAGGAACAGAGACAAATGCTCCTCTGTTTGTAAACACTCCGAGGCTAAAATTAGCAGGAGCCAGAAGAAGGATCGTTTATAAACTTCAGGCTCCCCGAGCTGTCTTGAGAAACGTCACAGGCCTATCAACGCATCTGCTGTCAGCGTAAATAGCAACCAGCATCACCTTCCCCCCGGTGCCCGCCCCGCCAGCCAACTTCTCCCTGTGCTGCAGCCCCTCTCCTTGCTTTAGGCCCCTCGGCCTAACAACACCACCATGAACAATCCAGGAGGAGCTATCCAGACCCTCCTTCACACCTTGCAGGAACTGGGAGAAAAGCCTTGGTCAGCCAGAATATTGTCCCACAAAAAATTGAGGGCTTCAGGGTCTCATTAAACAGTGGAAGACCAGGAAAACCCTCACAGCACGAGCAGTTTTTAAGCAGGTTTGTGCCATTTCAAGCTTGAGGGAAAACTAAGCCACAAGGGGTACAGCAGACAATGTTAACCCAGATGGGTAAACCCCACATATGTCTCTCCTTTCAGCAGTTACAAGCAGTGGCATAAAAAAAAAAAAATGATCCTTGGCTGTGTCCAAAGGAAGACACGACAATAGAGAAGCATCAATATGCTCAAACAGTGTGTTCAATAAAATCTATGCTTCTCAGAACAGGCTGCCAAACAAACGCCGAACGATCTGAATATATCATGTCAGCAGTTAAGCTCAAGTCTTCGTAGATCCTCAAGTAGCAACTTGTCTTTCTTTTGTTTGCAAAGCATGTGTCAGGTACAGTCCTTGAGAGATGCAAAGCCCTGACCGTCCCTGTTGACGCTCTTGGCGATGGGTGTGGGGACACCGGAGCTGGTGACAAGGCACCCCGCTGTCCCTCAGGCAGCAGGACACAGGGAGGCTGACGCGCCCAAGGCCGCCCTGGACTAATGCGGCAATAGCCCAGCACCCACCAGCCCACCAAGAGCCACAGATCCTGTCCGACTTACGCACAAACCCGGAGCTGCTATATTTGGAAAGCAACAGCAACTCCTTAAAAGAAGCAGTAAGAGCCAACGTACGTGACTCGAGGTGCTTTCAAAAGAGCCGTATCCTTTCCATTTAGTGTGGTGCTTGTTGACATTTCCATTTCTCTGCCCTTGGCAGAACACACACACACACACAATGCCATGTCCACAGAATACTTGGCTGCGATTTATATCCCCAAAATCCTTACCATATCCAAAATATTCCATCCATTTAAATAGGAGGATTATAGAAGTAGGAGGAAGCTTAGCACAAACAATAGCTGTGATCAAGCCCAGCGTGCACGAGTGATTTGTGGGAAGTGCAAGACATATCAAAGATGGCAGGTGCTGCTCTTGCTTGCGAGCTATTTATACCCACGGAGTCACTCTATAAACACTTCTTACTTTAGTACACTCGTAGGATTCTTTTTCAAAGGGAGAGGAGAGGTGTGGAGTATGACTGCACGGGCCAAGTCTGTCATTTTAAAGATAACCGCATTAAACATTGCGTAAAAACCCCACTATAATATACGAAGAGGAGTAGCCTGATATAACTAGTTTCAAAGTAGGGAATCACGAAACACAAGGAGATACATAACAGGAAAAAGAGACACAAAAGGATTGGAGGGGAAACAAATAAAACATTTTCCTCTTAGAGAGTACTAATCTTAAAAGATCCAGCCTCTGATGGGATTTTGTCTTTTATTTTTTTTAACAAAGGAATTGCCATCTCCCACAGGAGGTAAATGTATTTGGCAAACAGGACTTGGCTGCTTACTTCTGAGGTTTTAGATAGGGATGAACATGTCTTCTTGCCCAGGAGATGCATTTGGGGGCTTCCGACCCCAAGGAGGAACCCCCCAGGCTTCGGCAGGCACAGGGCTAAGGAGGGAGCCGGGAGCACTCCTTGGGCACGCACGGGCCACGGGGTACAGCTCCGGGCTGCAGTCATGGCAATCCCGCACAGGAAGATGCTCACACCTTCCCCCTAGACCACCGCAGGATGCAGTTGCGGGATGAAGGCTTCTGAATTCAACTGGAAAGGAGAGCTGAAAACCACAGAGCACAGACCACCTGGGGACATCAGTCACAGCATTTCTCAGTGTGAGATGTTGTAAAACCCAGGATTAATCCCTTCCACGCTCCCCTTGGACCCGGGACGGAGCAGAGATGTTACCACGATCTGAATCCCGCATCTGCACTCCAGCATCCGCGCTGTGAAAACACAGGGAGCTGCGATTCAGATGCCCTTTCAGCGACAACACCCCCAGCGCTGTCATCCCCACTTGCGCGTGTCTGGAAATAATTGTTTGAGAAACTGCTATTTCTGACTCACAGTTCCAGTTGTGAGCGCACGCACGATGAAAAGGTTAGCGCCTGTGTTATTTACATGTCAGCGCCGTTCAGAGGCACTAACAAAGGTTAAAGAAAACAAGTGAGGAGGAATGTGACCTATTCTTTGTAATCCTGATCTTAAATCTTTTAGCCTGGCAGATCTTCATTAAAATGAACAAGAGGTTCTGTGCTAAAGCTGGGAAATTCACCAAAACACATTCTCCTTGTGTTTTGTTATTACAGCCGTGTAGCCAATTGCTCCTCAGACGCAGTTCTTGTAGGCACGAACTGCATCATTACCAATTATTTTTCTCAAAGTACGAAGTATCACTGTCACTGTCATAACTAAGGCAATAATACAAATCTCAGAAGTGATTTTGGAAAAAAAAAAAACAAACAAAAAAAACCAACCCTGATTAGTATCTTCTCCAAAGCAAACTACCACAAGTCATTAATCATAAAAGTTTCTAATTTCAGAAATGAGTTAACTGTACGTTAATGAGACAAACAGCCTTTAAAAGCTGCCACCACAAGACTGTATGCATTAAACTGGAGAGTGCTGCAAAACGACTGATTTCATTACCGATTCCAGAAAACGCTCCACCAGATGCAGCTCAAAGAATCTACAAAATCTCCAAATTCCTTTAAAAAAATTCTACTTATTTGTGGTACTTGGTATTCCAGGGAGTCCGCAGTACATTTGCACAGAGCTGGGGTCCCCACCATAGTACAACAGCAGATACTTTTATAATTGACAAAGCAGATTCTGTGCCACATCCCGAATGGTTTTGGCTGGCAGGAGCTGTCACCCTCACCAAGGGGCACAGCAGTGCAGCGACCCCCACCCAGACAAGAAAGCAGAGGAAAGCTTCCGAGCACCCATCTCATGCACAATGTTGTTATATTCCCACCTGTCCTTTCCTCCAGCTTCTCAACCCATCAATAAGAATTTGGGAGGGAGAGGAGGGAACGGGGGAGGTCACAGAGGGGTTGGCAATGGCCATGGCGTATCTCCCCAGTACCTGGGCTCCTAAGATCTCATCCAGACCAATGTTTCTGCAACCTCGGGACATCAACATGGCTGCATGCATTTAAATCCTATATAAAAGAGGAAGAAACAGAATTTCTGCTGGGGAGCTGCTCCTTCCTGAGTATGATGCGAGATCAGAGTCCTTGCACTGTTGATGCAGGAAAACTCATGGACACCAACAATCGAAGACACTCGGTGAATCAAAACAAATACGAGCATTAAAAATGCGTTAGTCACTGTGGGAAGCAGTCAGAGGGGAAGCTTGACAGCACTGCCACGTTAGGCCTAAGCAGAAAGTCTCTCCGAATGGGATGAAACATTTCCCGAGGAGTATTCAGCTGTAACATCGCTGCAAATGAAACACACAGCCCTGGAACAATCCTCATTTCCAGACTACATCCCGCTGACCTTCACGCAAACAGATGTTCACAGGCAAGCGACTTACCATTGTCTTCTCATGACAAAAGCTAAAGTAAACAGATTGCTGTGTAAGGCACAGACTGGATGCTGCTATTAGCAAATGACAGCATTGTCCTGTCAAGGCAGGAGCATCAGCACGCAGAGCATTGCCAGAGCAGTGCTCACATCCAGCAATACGCGCTTTGCAGGGATCCACCTCCCTCATCTGCAGCATGCAGAAGATGCTGCCCAAGGTACTCAGACCACCGCCTCCTCCCAAGGAGCATTTTCAGCCTGGTTCCCCAAAACCATGAGTTGTTTACGCAAGGATGCACTGCTAGCCTGTCATCAGCCAGCTTGAGCAAAAGTTCCTATTCAGCCTCAGGTCTCAACATTGTCCTTATAGGGAAAAGTCAGGGGGCCACAGGGCCTGAACTGGTTGGGAAGGAGGCTTGGTTTGTGCCTGAGGAACACTTTGCTCATGGGCACAGAGGTGAGGATGTACCATCTTACCCAACCAGCAGCAGATTGTGCCTTTTGTCTGTTTTCCTGCTGGACCCTGGATCAGTGATGGAGCCGGGGGACTGAGCATAGCTTCACATGGCCCATCACAAACCACCTACCTGCTTCTACAGTAGACATCTCAGGCTCAACATCACTGTCGGGTCTTCAGAAAACAGCTCTGTCTCCAGAGGCAAGGGAAGAGGGGGATGTGGATGCTCTGAGCAGCCTCCCTGGGGCTGGAGAGCTGCTCTGCGGGCCACTGTGTGCCTGCGCATTGCCTTGCCACCTCCTGACTGGCACCAGAACTCAGCAGCCTGACAGCCTGGGGCAATAGTTTTGCTCCCATAAGGATAAAATCACCCCCAGCTACCTCATAGACAGGCACTGGCTCTCTGCTTGCCTGAAGCCATGGTCACTCCGCTGTCTGCCCTCGTGTCTCACATCCACCACTTGGGCACCACAAAGCCACAGAGTTTTAAATGAAAACCTTGAGTGGTTGATGTACCAATTACTAATCACAGCAGTTACCATTAAAGTTAAAAGCCAAGCACATCACTAATGTGCACAGGAGGGACAGATGCTTTATTCCGCAAGTGAGCTTGCCTCACCGAATGCCGCATCGCAAAGTGGATTGAAATCAACAACACAAGTGGCTTCATCCCACTAAATTTAAGCAAATTTGACTATGAGCAGTTTAAGAATCTTTTTTACTGTGTTAATTGGTACAACATATTGTCATATTTGTTTTTCCATTAAAAGATAATTAAAGCAAACAGCAGCAGCCAATAGCTTGAAAAAAAAAAAGAAATTGAATCAACTAAAAACCTCCCCTTCCTTGAGCAAAAAGTTAGATACACCTGCACTTACTGACGTCTAGTGTGGCAAGATAATGCTTCTCGAGAAACAATGCTTCAATGTCAGGAACAGAAGCTGAGTTGTTATAAGAACAATTTCCATTAAGAACACCTAGAAGAGCTACTTCTTCCTGAAGAAGAGATGAACAGAGAGCTCTTCACTAATGACTTCTGATTCATTTCCTCAACACCTCCGGTAATGAAGTACTGTTGCGTTCGCTTCCATGAGTGAAGCACCTACTCCATCTTCTGAGCTCTGCCCAGTACACAGTTTCAGGTTTTTCCCTTTCGTGACTTAGCCAGAACTTTAAAATGCCATTACACTGCCTGCATAGCTTTGGTCCCCGGGAAATACAGGTTATTTCTAGCAGAAATATTTGCTCTTCAAACTTGTCATTTTAACTGTGCTGCTAGGAATTCAGGAAGGTCAGCAAGGACATCAAGCTAGCACCCACCAGCAAGAAATTAAGATTGGAAATTGCTGAAAGTCACATGGATGAATATAAGAAAGCATTGCACAACTTGGTCTTTTTTTCCTGGAGCCATCCAGAAGGCAACATAAAGCACTGCTGTACCAAGAAAGCATTTTATGACTTTTTTTCTGGTTCTTTGTTATCCAACAGTACTGAAGTAGCTTCCTATGGTCAATAACGCTCTCAGCAGCATGAAGGCCATTTCCCACTTAAACAGGCAATGTGCTTCCCACGCTCCAGAAAGCCAAAACTCATTTCATGGGGCCTGTGAAGCATCGTGCAGCACAGCTCCAAGAACAGCGAGCCCTGCCTACAGTGTCGTTACCTGTAGAGAGGCTGATGCCTATTCCTTTCCCCCAAAACTATCATTGTTTCCAAACGCTGTCAGTACATTTCTACTTGGTTGTACAGTCACAAAAAATCATGTCAATTCTCCTGCTTCGCTAGATGTACTGAACGCAGCTTGCTACAGCGCGTGGCCTCTGGTCAAACTCAGACCCATTCATAATTAATGTGCAATGCTTTAAATGGATACTTTTTAAAGAATCCACCATCCATAAGGCCTTATTTTGTGTGGTGTGGCTACGCAGCTTGAACTCACCTTCAGCAGGAATGGATAAAAGGGCTCCCCAGCTTTACAGAAAAATAAGATACTGTTTTAAACCACGTGAAATATGCCCTAGAAAATTAGTGAACAGTATTCACGCTTGCAGGACTTTAATATCACTGCTTATTAGCTGAGTATAACCCGGTGGTGACACTTCAGAACATTACTTATGGCTAATTGCAAGATGGATGTTTCTGCCGGACAGCACAGCTCAGCCCTGGTCACCAGCCAGTCCCTGGCCTCTCAGCCTCTCCATCCGTCCGGTGGCTTTTGAACACAGCCTGATGAAAGGAGTCAACGTTTGTTCCTTGAAGGATCCCACTCATTGGTGGTATATAAACTTTGAATCTTCACAGATCTAATGATACACACTGAGGTTGTTTACAGCGTGCTGTACTTCAGAGATCAAGCTTTACCTTCTGCAATTAGTATTTAACGACTTATTGCCAAACACCGCCGTATCCCAAAGGGCTGCAATCCTACAGCATGGAGAAACTGCTTCTTCCATCACAGCTCAGAAAAACTGGTATGAAGCCTCCATGGCCACGCCAAATTAGTGAATGTCATTCTTTGTATTCCATCACTTGGTTCAATCAATATTTTGTTGGCTGCCCAGCCTCCATGGGAGCGTTTCTGGGCCAGTTCATCCCTGCGTTGCGATTTCTAGAAAGAAGTGCCACTCAATCTGAAATGCAAATGGCTGTTTCTCTGCTTGGGACTGCAAGATTCAGGCTTGCTCTGGGTCTAGTAGAGACCATAAATGCCTTCACCAGCCTGGGATTCATTTTAATTACATGACAGCCTCTGATGCTGAACGTCAGCTTCTGGAAAGCCATCATCATTGTGTCTCATTTGTCATGCAGGATCAAAACCCCGCGGTATTTGCACAGCTGTTCCTACCGCTCACGTACCTGTGCGTGAAGCAGCGTCTCTGGTTCATCTCCCGCCAACTATAATTACAGGGCCAATTCTCCTGATTTAGGGGAGGGGAGGGCAGTATTACAGTGGTTAATACTACTTATTGAGTACTTTCACAACTTTTTGCCCAAAATAGATGCCTTCATTCTAGACTGCAGCCCTGCTATCTGCTGTTGTATAAACACAAAGAAAACAAGGTTCCATCCAAAAAATTTTGGTATTTTACAAATTCCATGTTTGTCTCTTTTCTCCCATCTGTCTCCTTTCTCCTACGCTGTTAATTAGATGCTAGAAAAAGCAGGGCTGGACCTATGCTAGGTCTGAATCATGTTAGGCTTTCAATTAAAAAAAAGTCATGGCACCTAACTCCATGCAAGAAGATCCTCTAGGAGCACAACACCCATGCTCATCAGACACTGAACGGATTAGAAGAACACAGTCTGCATTCCCAGACATCACAAGCATTCAGGCCTGAGGTCTGGCCCATTTCATCATCCTCCCCACGTTCCATTAACAATGCCTTTGTCACTATAGATTAAATAGTGACGGATTAACTCTCATAAAAGCCTGTTGTTCTATTCCCTTCGCCCCTTCCCATCTTTCATCAGTGGTACATTAGCCAGTTGCAAACACCAACTCGCTTTTGCTGGGCAGCAGAGCCAGGGCCCTGAGGATGCTGTTTGGAGACAGGGGAAGGCTCATGCCCGCACAGCACAAAAAGTCCCTGGGCCCAGAGAAACACGTGGCGTTTGACAGCTGCACGGTGCTGAGTGCTCTTAGTTAGCTGCTTTTCAAGGGCCAGGTTGTATGAAATATTAAATTATGATTCTGCAAGTTCCCAAACATCTTTTGAACCACAAATCAAGCTGAAGATATTAAGGTCCGTTGCAGAATGACACAGCAAAGCTGTCACTCAATAGCAAAGGTCTTATTCTGTCCCATGTGTGCCTGTGTTCCCTTTGAATCGCCCCATTTTGTTGGGCTGCTGAGAGACAAACCCATCTTTTGTACAAATTTCGTTGGTGAGTGTTTGTGGCAGGGACCAGACTCCTCTCTCTCAGCACAGGACATGTTGGGTCTGTGCACAACACTGAGGGTGTGAATGCCTCTCCAGTTTAGAGATGCTCACAGCATTACTTTCATTGATTCCTGCTGTCAGCAGGAAAATCCCAATTATGCCCATGAGGGGAAAGGACATCCCCACAGAGAGGAAAAGGTGATGGGGTGGGTGCTCCTATGCCAGCTGTGGGAGAGGGGGAAGGAGTCACCAGTGCTTTTCCTCCATCCAACACACAGGAGCTCAGCAGCCACAATTAGCACTAGATGGGGATTATTTAATAGGCTGACTACCTGTCATGAGCACTGGACCTGACTTTCAGGTACCCAAATTGCAGCAATGAAAGGGTTTTTTGGTCCGTCTGTGTCTGAGGGAGTTTTGCATCCACTAGCAATTATGATAATGGATCTATTTCCAGAGAATTAATTGCTCTTTTGCCCAAGTCCTAGACAAGTTTGCTGTAAAAATTAATTACTTGGCATATACAATACGCTTAACAGTCAAGTAATAAGCTAATTTTCAGAGAATCCACAGAGATTTCAGAGAATCCAGAGTATTTCCCAACTTCTTAGAGGAGTTTCCAAACATACAGTGAAAAGTCAGTTGTCTTCTCACAATGCCTTTCTCATGGTATTTGACAGCCCCAAAACACCTGACCTGGCACTTGACAGCACCCAGCAAGCAGCCCAGGAAAGCACAGGCGTATAAACCACATCTGCAAAGTGACCCTTCCCAAACAAGCAACTCCCTCCTCCACAAAACCCTGATGCTTTCTCAAGTGCCAGCATGCATTATGTCTGAAAATGGATGAGGACAGTGCCAAAAAGCAGCGGAGAATCCAAATAGAAAAGGCACACCACTCTCCTTTCTCAACTCACATCTTTCTCCCAGGGAGAACTTCACCATTTACACCAATGGGATGCACCAACAAGGAAGAAACAGAGACACCTTTGTTGTCAGAGGATCACCCAACACTACAAACTTTTTCCTTTAGGTCCCTTTCTGGTTCAGGGACTTGGTGTTGCATCTCCCCACACCCCAGCTGGGTACCCCAACTGTCACAGAGGTGGCTACACCAAGACCACAGGCATGGATAGCTCTCTGCTTTGTGGTCTAAAACGACATGAGCTCCCATTGCTCTCTTCTGGAGGAATCTCTGCTTTCTGCCTAGCTATCTGTTTCTATAAAACCTGGAAAAGACCAATGTTTTGCAGCCTCTGCTCTTTTCTCCAGTTTTGTTGGAGCTGACCAAAAACTTCAAGAGAGGAGGATAGCAGGATCACAACAAGACTTTTTTTTCCTTAGGAAAGCAAACTGAAAAATTGCATAATGTGTTTGCAAGCAACCTAATTACCTCCCCTGAACAAGCTACCACCCATCAGGTAGCCCACAGTAATTGATGCCACGTGCTCCTCTTGCCTGCCCCAAAAGCAGAGTGGAAGTTTTACTTACCTTAGCACAAAGACGACGTTTTTGACCAAGATCCGATTCCTTTCACCAGATGTCCACAGTAAACAAAGCTAAGTGCTTTCTGTGCGTGTATGAACACAAGATTGATAATCTACTTAAGTTTGTAAAATTATCAGCCCCACACTTCAAAAGAAACAGGATGCTGGATCCCAGAAAGTCTTCTCTGAGCTAGTACAAGGCTTTGGATGTTTTGTTCCTACTCATTTAAAGGGAATTGAGCATCCAAATACCAGCATCTGAAATCTCAGTTTAGTTACTACACCAATACACAGATTGCTTTGGAAAGTCCTGCCCAAAGTATGGAAATTCCTCCAGCTCAAGAGGAAGTCTATGCTCAGCTCCCATGGATATCAACAGGAACAGCATTGTGGTAACGTTAAGCATATTTGGGGGAAAAAAAAAGACAACCCCCCCCCCAAAAAACCCACAGAAAAATAGCACCCTCCTGATATCAGAGACTATGATTTTCAACAGAAACTCCTTTTTGCTAGTGTTTTGTGACTGCTTTGCTCAATACAGGTGTTTTTAGCAGTAAGACCATCCTCAACAGATCAGCAATCAATCAAATGTTAATATAACTTCTCTTAGAAGTTAATTTGCTTAAAAAATACAGAACAGTCCTGGCTCAGTTATTTTCTTAACCTCCCCTGTGCCCTTGAGCATGCACGGTTCATACAAGGAAACAGCATTTTCAATTTCTTGTGGACATATGTTACACAACTTCGCAGAAGAATGCTGGAAATGATCATCAACAAAGAGCATGGGGCTTCCATCTGGCACCGTTTTGATTCGAGACTGACAAAAATATCTAGCAGAGCTGCACAGAAAATGCTGAGATCACTAATGGCCCAAATGGTCTCTTCTGGGGGGAAGGGGGGGGAAGAAAGATAACAAAAATCAAGCCATCTGCAAAGAGACATTTCAAGTAGAAAAAGGGAGATTTGTGGGGTTTTTTTTTTCTGTGGTGCTGTAAATGATTATGAGTCCTGCTGCAGGGAGCCACACAAATCTTTTCCTCAAGTTTTATTCACAGGAGGTGGGGAAATCACAACTGCCAAAGGAAGACAGGTCAGGATTAAAAGCAAAAAATATGTTGTTTTGGTCTCAGAAAATTCAGTAGGAAAGAATCCTGTCAGAAACCTTTGGTTCTGCCTTAGCTTGTGCTAAACGCAAACTGAAATACGCATCCATTTGATAGCAAACCATGAACAGTGTCAGTTTAACAGTGCATTAAAAAAATAAAATAAAAAGTAGGGGAATAGATATCACATGGGAAATTACCACACTGTCTGAGTACCCAGAGATAACTGTTGGACCTGGATCCCGAGTCTGGAACAATTGAAAGGAAATGACGAATATGGACAGATTCCTTTTCAGCCTTGCAGGTGGGGGTTTCGCACCTCTGTGATTCAAGACAGAAGTGGGATTTTGGAAAAGTTTCCACAGCTCTCTGCCTCTCACTCCCCTCCAGCCAGCTGCACTTCTATATGCTGGGAAATTGATGGAATGGGCTAAATTTCTCTCATAAAAAAAATTGTCAAGGAATAGATTCCTGTAGTGAAAGCCAATGTATAGACCACACCATCAAACTTTTACAGACTTCCAAACATCACCCAGACTGGCAAGACCTTTTACTGTAACCCAGAATATTTATTTCTGAGGAAACTCTCAGACTTATTTCATAGCGGGGCTTCAAAAGGAAAAATAATCTGCTTTCCTGGGACTCCAGAAAGCCCGTTACGGCTTATTACATCCATTCTGCATCTGACTGGTGTGATGAGACATTTCAATGATTTAAAGGGGTTATTATTAAATTAAGATCATGGATAGCATTTGGAGATATTGCACATGTTATGACTAACAGGGAAATACAAGAGAAGACTTTCTCTCCAGACAAAAAACCATAAGGCAAAGCAAGCCCAGAGCCCTGGTGATAGGAGGACTGTACCTCTCCTCAGTCCCTCTCCGCTGGTGAAAAGATGAGGAGCATTTGATCCCTTCATCCCCCTGACACATCTGCCTCCAGCGCAGCACAGGAAAAGGACGGAGTTCTTCACCTTCTCTTGCTCTTTGCTGCTGAAATACTGTATGGCCCCAGGCACAGGGACGTCTAATTCGGGGGTGGCCGCTGCATCACAGAGTCTGCACCCTGCAGGTGTTTGAATATCTTTGTCTCTCTGCTCTCCAAAATGCCAAGCAATTTTCAGGAAAATATTTTTAAAAAGCTCCTTTGGCCTTATGTTTCCCTACCAAGGCTGCCCATCACAGCCTAGTGCTCTCCACAACCCCAGACAAAGCTGCCTGCACTCTTGATATACATGTATTTCTGTGTTTGGGGAACATGAAACATACATTGCGAGCCCTATTCCTGCCAGAACAAATCCCTTTAGCATCCTTTCCTTCAGCAGTATTTCTAGGAATGGCACAGAAAAGTGTTTAGAGGGCTTTTTATTGACACCGTTTCCATCAGGAACCCTCCCAGGGCCTTTGGCCACGTTGCTATCTTATCGCTGCTGGGAAGTGGGTCAGTGTCTTACCAGCGCAGCCGTAACACACGTTGAGAGTGTTGAGCGGAAAACGGCTTTATAACTGCCCAGCACCCATCTTCGAGGCTTAGCTGCTCTGCCTTGGACGAGATATCTCCCAACCTGCAGGTTTTGCTTCAAAATGTTCAGAGAAATGTAGAGCAGCTTTAAACAATATGTATCAAGGAAATATTCAGCTGTTAAATACCTCTGCTGTTCATCTCTCTACGAAGAAGGATGCAGATTTCTGAGTCCAGGCATTTAAAAAAAAATAAAATGAGATTTCTGCCTACTAGTGTTACTGCTGAGTGCTAAGAAATCCTTCTCTTTCTCTGAGCCATGATAAACTCAGTCCAGGGGAAAATTTTCTCTTAAAATAAGCTAATTTTTCGTTTAACTCAATTTGGCCCTGCACCTCTACCTTTCAGCCAACCAGAAGACATGTCTGCATCACAGAAATGTGGGAAAACTGATGTAAGCCATGCATAGCACTCAAGATGATGGAGCCTTTCTTGCCATAACTCCAGAAAAAATCTCTAGCCCAGCAGAACAGCAGTGGAGGGGTATCAGTATAACCACCACCCAGGTGGTGGGAAAGGGGAAAAGCAAAAAAATGCAAGACAAAGCAGTCCATGCTGCCTTCCCTTTGCCATACAGTCACAGCAATAAAGGCAAGCCATTTTTATCTCAGGGTGTGCAGCTCCTGATTTTATAGAGCTACAGATTAGATTTAGATAGGCTAAATGTTGATAGATCCAATATATCTCCCTATTGCTCCTCAAGGAGAACAAATGCCTTCGAGACCTCTGAATAAATACGCTCGAGGACCAAAGTTACGAGGCTGCAGAGTGCACGCTGCCTGTGTATAGCATGTTATGGAGGTAAGATCTTAAAGGAAAAAAGAAAAACCTCCAAACTGTGTGAAAACAAACCTCTTAATTGGTGAAAACCACAGTTGGGAAACATCCCAGGCAGCTGTTCTTCAGCAATCTGGAGACCTGCCAAGACTTTACATCAGCTTTGAGCTGAGAACAAGTATGATAAATTCCTGCCAAGAAGGTAATGTTTTTGAGTTATAAGCACCTAAAAATAGGCATATGTAACAAAATTGCCTCCTCAGCCATAACCAGAGTGTCACTGGTATAATGGTGTAACGCACTACATCTGCCCAAAAGCTGCAGGGGTCCTGCATCCCACTGAGTCAGAGAAAGGCTCCTGTTGATGTTGGCAGGCACAAGGCATCACCAGCCCAGGGTCTTCTGCAGACCTCCACTCACTGGGCTGTCACGCAGGCTGGAAATGGTCACCAGGAACTGCATGTGCCCACTCCATCCCTGACTCAGGCAGAAGGGCCCTCTCCAGCAGCACTCAGGGCAGCAACGTTTGCAGCACCATTATTCCTGTTTCTACTGGGATAACGCGGGATGATAATTTCTAAACACTACCTTTTCAGTGCACACAGAAAGCTCAGTATTAATCTCATAACATTTGCAAGGAAGTCTTTTTTTAATCAGTAATGAAAGGCAAATATTATCTAGCCTTTATTGACCTGCAATAACAGTACAGCACTGCTACCTCTCCCCTGAGCCTCTTGCACAGGTTCATTTGACTCGATCTGTGGTTGGTGTTTATTCTTAGCTCACAAAGCTTGAAGAGTTTATATTATTGATTTACTGCATTTCAGGTTCAATCCCTTGGTGCCCCTCCACCTGAATGAATTAAGTCAGAAAGAGTTAACACCTTTACTTCCAAGACACAAACGGGATGGTTGTTCGTATAATCCACCCATCAATTTTCACTCTGCCAATGTTAGGCACATTAACTGGAAAGCGACAAATGCTGCAGCGCTATTGATATTTGCAACAGCACAGGTATTCACAAACAAGAGCTTGCTCCAGGAGAGGAAACAGCAACATATTCGGAAGAAGAGAGTGAAGAGGCACAGTGAGGAATCCACACAGCATGGGAACCATCCTTCCATCTGTAATGGCACACAGGTGGTTTGTTACACTGCATACAGACAGAGCCTCTGCAGCACCATGTTGAGGTCATGGTTTCCAAATCCTTTTTTTTATTTCATGTACCTCTCACAGCTGGTCAACAAGTTAGACTGTAAGCACACGGGGGTAGGGACTGTCTCTATCTGGTGGTTATAGGACACTTGCTCGCTGTCTCTCAGTGCAAGAACCAAGGAGCATCAACTGAAAGTAGCAGATAGAAAGTTCAAAATCAAGAAAAAGAGAGGCCATTGCCAGCAGCAGATCTGTGGAATGCCTTGCCCTGCAGGTTTATGGATGCTCAAAGCTTACAGGGATCTAAGAAGTGGTTGGACAAATCCATGGGGGAAAACCTCCATCAGGACCATTAAAAACAAAAGCCTCCACCTCAGGAAATCCTGAGGGGGAAGGAGCTGGGGAAGGAGCTAGGTGCACACCTATCTTATTCTTGTACTCTTCCCCAGAATTGCTTTTGGTCACTGTTGGAGACAGGTTACAGAGCTAATGGCTGTCTGGGCTGATACAGGACAACTGTTCCTCAGTCACATTCAAAAACTGTGGCACCAAAGAAAACCTGGAAGTTTTGCATCTTGCAGAAGCTAGGCATTTATTTCTTCCCTGATTTGTACCAAATGAACCAAAGAAGCAGACTGGGTGGCTGCAGTCTAGGTGGGAAAATATGCAAAGATTTTGGGTTTCCTTTAAAAAGTTGCTAGTGGAATTTCATCAGTTTATGCCTCCCACCAGAGACCGGCCACCAGAACACATCAGTCCTGAGATTGTTTTTTTGCTTACTTTTAGCCATAGTTCAATTTCTTTACCTTTGGAATGGCTCTTATTCAAAACACCCTGCTCCACCTGTTTTGTCCTCTCACTAGAAAAGGAGATCTGTTTGTTTTCCAGCAGAAGCTCCCTCCCAAGTATTTCCATGTGGCAAGGAGCCATGATATTCCCAGTCGCACAGGATGTTCTGATCTGGCATCTAGACACACAGCTCCTCTCATACAGCTTCTCTATTAAACTTGGTAAGTTTAATTCCTTCTGATCCTCAGGGCTTCTCTAGCCTCAAAATGAACACCACAGATTTCTGCACAAAGTCAACCACCTGCCTCCTGTAACATCATAGAATCTTTAAGGTTGGAAAAGACCTTCAAGATCATCAAGTCCAACCATCAACCTAACACCACCATGTCCACTAAACCATGTCCTGAAGTGCCACATCTACACATTCTTTGAACACCTCCAGGGATGACAACTCCACCACTTCCCTGGGCAGCCTGTTCCACTGCCTGACCAGATGTGGGGGTCTCCAAGGCTCGGAGCATGCCCCATCAATGTCTCTAGGTGCTGGTTTGGCAACAGTAAATGTCCTCATGTCACAGCTTTCCCAAGAGCTTCATGGTACACAGCTCCGTCTCTTGGGCTTTCTGCAATGGGTGAGCTTTTTCAAGAGCATCTGCCTTCTTTTCAGTAGTGGCTTACCCAGTGTTTATTTTCAGCTCAGAGAAACTCAAAGCCACACTAATGTTCTACAATTTCCACATTATTTTTCTCTCAGTGTGTCACACCCCTGAGGACATGACAAAAGGAGCTTCAAGAAGATTTAATAAGTAGCACAGAGAGGGTAGGAACAGGATGGACCACATCCTGCTCTGCAGTAGTTATGGAAAAATTTTCCCAGGTATGCCAGCTGCATGAAAATGTTATTTCTCTCACTCTTCAGCTCACCTCCTGTATCATCAAGCTCACCAAGGGCCAGCCTGGGGCAGTGCTGCCTGGGTGCAGCCAGGGGAGCACACTGTACCCAGAGCCAGCTGAAAACTGTGCCCTCTGATCACAGCAAGGCAGGGGAGTGGGTACAAAGATGCCATAACTGCTTTTATTTTCCCTTCCTCACTAACTTTCCCAATGAATTTGGCTACACCAGTAACCTAGGAGCAGTATCAGCCACTGCTGTGCACCTTAAGCGGCAATGAGCTTCCTACCTCCTATTCCCAGGGCCACGGCTGCACGTCAAAGTCTCAAGCCTCCTCCATAGTCAGACAAGTTGTAGGACAGGAAGCAATTCAAGCCTTGGGGGCGTTCTCAGGTAAGAATACACCTTAAGAAGGAAATATAACTGAAAAGGAAAACTATTAGACTAAAATACAGAGCCCAGGAATAAAACTCTGGCCAGGGCACAGACAGGGGACCCTGCAGTACTTCAGTCACCACAGCTTCAGTAACAGGTAATGAAAGAGCTACTACAAAATATCATCTAGCTTTAATATGTTAACCATTAACTCCTTTTTCCATACAAAATGCCTAAGCAGAGTGCTCCAGCGCCTGCTCCATCCCTAACCCCCATCTCCCCCACTGCCTGGTGCCATGTGGTGTTTCATGGGTTCAGCTGAGCCCTTTCCATCCATCGCAGAGCAGGTCGAGGGATGGTGGGTGCAAACACGAATACCCAGCCTCTGCATTAATACAGTTGCCTAGGTAATTTTTTCAAATAGATTTGTGCTGGGGCTGCGTGCCCGGCCACAGCAAATTTATAGTGACCACAGGGTGACAGAGCACTAAAATATTAAAGTCTTCCTATTGCAATTGTACTTGGGAATTGCTCAGTTGGCTCTGAAAACCAGCTCTGACTCTATAAATAGTAAGTACTTTATCATTCCTTGCCTGCTTTAAACACACAGGTGTATTTCAATCATGGTTCAGAGTAAATCAAATTCCACATGAGGTATAGTAGAAATGCTGTATGCGCCAGAGGTGCACCCTGAGCTCACATAAATCAGCTCAGCTCCATTCATGCCTGGGGAAAAGATGCCAATTTATGCCAGCTAAAGATCTGCAGGGCAGCATTAATATCATTTTCTTAAGATGGAGATACAAGTAAGCATTGAACATCAAATTATTCACTATGGTACTCACTGTCCTCCTGAGACCTACTGAAAAAAGGCACTGTAAAAGTGCTCATCCCCTCCTACGCCATTCACTCTTACAAAAATCTTAGAAAGGTGTTGGTCAGAACTCGTTAAGATTCACCATAAATCTCGGTGCTATGTAACAGTACATTTTGTTTAGGAATATTACCTGGAAATTAGAAACCCAGTGAGCCGTAGATTTTTAAGATGCCACAGAGTCAAAATTTCTTCACAACAGGATGCAAATAAACTCAAAATAAATTAGTGTTTACCAGAGGGGAAAAGGGAACAGGATCTATATCCTAGGTAACATTACAAAACAAAAGATTAATGAAACTCTTACTTGAAAACCCTAATGGCCAAGAAACTAAAAAATATACCCGTAAAAGGTGAAATTAATTGGAGAGCTGTGGGGAAATGTGCAGCTGTTACAGCACAAGTATATTTTCCTCCTCTCTGCAGCTTGCTGTGCACACCATATTCCTCTTCTGAGCTGGGATTGTAACTGTCTTTTAATGCATAGTTTCACAGTGTCTTAGGTCAAAGGGAATCATTAAATCATCCAGCCTGGCTTTCCACATAACACAGGTCTCTGTTTCACCTGTTTACCTCTGCATTGAGCCCAACAACTTGACACAGGCAATATTTTTTTTTGTCTTGGCCTCAGACAAAAGTTCTTGGGCTCAGACAAAGCGTTGCTATCTTTTCTCTGAGGGTGACTGCACTTGGTGTCTTAGAACAAGTGGAAACACTCCTGTGCTTTCAAAGGACTGTGAGGTACCAAAAAGGCAGGAGCAAAGGCTCATGTTATCCCATGTTCCTCCCTCAGCCCTGGTTTTCAAACATCTGCTGCTGCTGGCATCAAAGCATCAAAGTCTTCTTCTGATAGTGCAACAGGCACAGCCGCAGCGCATGATCACCATACAGCACATCGACACATCCACCAAAGAGTTAAAGCAGCACCACATAAAAGCAGGCAGCAGTGCTAAAAATAGACAACAGTTAAAAAAAAAAGAACCAAAAAAAGAAAAAACCTTCAACACATCTTAAATAAATCCATTTATTCCAGGGTTTCATAGAAACCATATAGCTGAAATTGCTACAGGATAATTCCTTATAAGCCTTATAAGAAATGTTGCTGTCCCAGAGCCCCAGTACAAATCCTGGCAAGAATATTGGAGATAACAGATTGGATGCCATGGAAACAGAGACAGACCTAATTTGAGCAGTAACCATTGCTGTTATTTATTTAATTCTGATAAGCAATCTAAATGTAGAATGACTAAAGGTTCCTCTGCACTAAAAATAGCAGGCTTGTAATGTTTTAAATCTCAAATCGCTTGTGTTTAACAATATTTTGGGCATCTGAAATTAACACTTTGCCTCCACTTTTGAAACCTTAGAATTAACCCCACTCTGGTTTATACTATAAGAAGAAGAGTGCCTTGTGCCTTCCTTCTTATGTTAACATTATACATCAAGGATGCCTTCCATCAGCCCAGGCTTCTCATGGGAGAGCGGGAGTTTGGGTGTCCCTGCTGCCCTCTCATCCTCCCCCAAACTTACAGCAAATGTTTAAAAGGAGGCAGAACCAGGGCCATAGGAACCAAATTCCCCTTCTCTAGTTGACACCAAGGATCTTCTGTGATTGTTTGATCTGAATATCTCCCTAAATAAAACACCTCCTGAGGCAGGAGGTGGGCTTTGTGTTTATTTTGGAGCTGGCTGACAGCTCCCATCTGTTTTTGCACCCTTACATCCCTTTCCTGAGCTGGAGAAGCAAAAAGCCACAGGTGTAAACTTGCAGTTGCTGGAGCTTTGGGATTCTGCAATGCTGCCAAAACACCTGGAAGCAGAGGAGAAGCGAGGCTGCTGTTGGGATGTCAGTACCACCTGAAGGACCACATGGAATTTCCTCATGTCTCTGCTTTGTTTTTCCCCCTTGTTTTCTTCACTGTTTCCACAGCAGGAGTTAACACCTTCATTTCTCTACCATTTTGGATTTTAACCTTAAAGTGTAAATGCAGCTCTGTTCCCTGGGAGGTTGTACACACCGTGTACAACAATAAAAAAATCCTAGATGTGTTTCCTAGAAATTCTCACTGCTTCTTGTGCTCCTAGCTCCAAAAAGATCAGTAGCAGCCCCCCTCCTGTCCTTACACACCAGTTCATCACAGCAGCCTTAGCATTTGCCCATTTGTGGAGAAGGTCCAGCAGCCTCAGGACACCTTCCTCTTGGAAACTTCTCAATCCTCCTACAACAGTTTTTCTCTTTTGAACTGGGAATTCACAGTGCAGGTGGCAAGGATAAAGCAGCTGCTGACAGCATTCATAGAATCATAGAATCACATGGTTGGATGGGACCTATAAGATCATCTAGTCCAACCGTCTTCCCACTACCATTGCTGCCACAGCTACTAAACCATATCTTGTAGCTCCTCATCAAGCTGCCTCTTGAATACTGCCAGGGACGGCGACTCCACCACCTCCCTGGGCAGGCCATTCCAGTGCCTGACCACTCTTTGGGAGAAAAAGTTTTTCCTCACGTCCAATCTAAACCTCCTCTGGTACA